>CM019701.1:13080824-13122181 GCA_009760885.1 Achatina immaculata | reverse complement strand
GAGTGTTTTGTAAGTCAAACAGTCCTAGTTATTGCAAATTCATTATATGTATACATGAATTATGTCCCTGAGTGGCGAAGTAGTTACTGCACTGTTCTCTCATGACTAAGGTCGGTTGTTCGATTCCGGTCGGAGATACTACAGTCATCCAGCTGTGGAAATGGGTAACATATCTCTTCTGGAGTTAATGGAAGGAAGGGGAGCCAGGCGTGATACTGACACTATCAACCTCTAGTGTTCTTAAAGGTCAAAGAAAATATGGGTTTAATAAGATGTCCCGATTTGCCTCTAAGGCACGACAGGTTACCTTAGCTTACTTTATTTCTATATGAATTATAGGTTATATATCTCTCAAAAACTGTCAATGTTTATATAAGAACTTTCTCCATTGCCTGGTCTATTGCTATTAAATAATCGTTTACACGATAACTGATAATGTGGTTGAATAGTGCATTAATTTCTTAAGCAGTTTAATGCTAACACTAAAGTCTCATTTGAAGCACGAGTATAATGAATGAACTTGTATAGTGAATTGTGCACCGAAATGGACTTTGATAACTAGAGTTTCTAGTGACTGTTAAACGCAGTCGAAACATGCATACTTAGTACAACGTTACTGTGTGTGTTAGTGAATGTCTTGTCGTGGTTTTTATATTTAAAGGGAACTACACTTGAAAGTGCTTGATTATTTATTTCCGAGAACGGGACGCAAAAATTTGTTTCTATAATTTCATTTTCAATCGTCTTGCGTGTGTTAAGTTTTCTGTATATGCTGCCACTCTTATCAGTAATAATCATTAATTTATTTTATATAAATAGAAAAGAATGAGCTTTGATAAATTACTGAATTGGATAATTAAAATTGTTACTGGTTATTTCCTTTCATATAATGTCAACGTTTTGCTGTCTCTCTTCGTACAATATAGGACAAGGTATGTGCTGTACTGTGCACTTTAATGCATTAAAATGACAGATTATACCTTATTTTATTCTAATCGTGATGTGTGTTTAAATACGATATTCACATAACTTTATCGATGTATTATATTCTCTTTTTTAACTAACATTCTTAAGATCTAAAGCATGAAGATCTACTACATGTAGTGATATTGTTAGCTTCGGCAGCATATTATCATTTTCCAATAAGTTAAAGGTTTTCACCAGCAGAAGGTCTTATTTATGCGTTTCGTGCACTTATATGTGTCAGACCTGTTTATGTGGATTTTGTTTTTTTTTTTTTTTTGTTTTGTTTGAAAGACTGGAAATAAATTATTAAAATCGTTAGATTTCTAAGAAAGTGATGCTGTCATGGAATGATAGAACTAAGTTGTTTGTAAAACATTGCTCCCAGTATAAAATAAAAGAGCATTTCATTTCCTCTTCACAATCATCATTATGTGTCGTGTATGCACAGATCTTAGTCCTTGATGTTGTACATCAGCTTAGTTTTAGAATTTTTATTTTATGACTATCTAGTTTGATTTTTTTTTGTCCTCTTTATTTCTCCTATCTGTGTTAACAAGTGTTGATGTTTTCAAGTTCTCCTTTTCTAAATATATCTACAATTAATAGTGACTGTCTGTGTCTTATTGATTTAATTAGGTTCCTTTCCTAATTCTTTTGTTCGACATTCTATGTGTGTCGTCTTGCAACATTTCAGTTCATACCATAATGATAAAAAAAAACACCAAACTAGATACACAGAAAACAAGACATAATGAAAACTCATATGAATGGTATGCAAAATATAAGAATGCAAAAATGGTACTCAAAGTATAGCACTTCTCTGTGGTTTGTAACACACCGCATCAAGGAGTGAGTATCGTGTAGTATGGTGGAAGCTAAAATAAAATAACGAATTCTGAAATGTGGAAGTTTGGTAAGTGAAGAAGGGTTGGAGGGTGGGGGGGGGGGGGGGGTGGGGACAGCGGAGTGGTGAGAGGGCGGCACAATGGTAATCAAGTCCAGAAAAAAGTATTGGTTGTGGTTGGGGGGGGGGGGGTACAAGAATCTGGATGAAGTACAGTATTTGTAACATTCTATAATCAGGTTATTGTGTGTGTTAGTGAATGTCTTGTCGTGTTTTTTATATTTAAAGGGACCCACACTTCTTGAAAGTACTTGATTATTTACTTCCTAGAACGGAGCACAAAAATGTGGTGCTATAATTTCATTTCTAAACGTCTTGCGTGTGTTAACTTTTCTGTATATGCTGCCACTCTTATGAGTAATAATCATTAATTTCTTTTATATAAATTGAAAAGAATCAGGTTTTGATAGATCACTGTATGAAAGAATAACATTTTTACTGGTTATTTCCTTTCATATAATGTCAACGTTTTGCTGTCTCTCTTCGTACAATATAGGACAAGGTATGTGCTGTACTATGCACTTTAATGCATTAAAATGACAGATTATACCTTATTTTATTCTCATCGTGATGTGTGTTTAAATACGATATTCACATAACTTTATCGATGTACTATATTCTCTATTTTAACTAACATTTTTAAGATCTAAAGCATGAAGATCTACTACATGTAGTGGTATTGTTAGGTTCGGAGGCATCTTATCATTTTCCAATAAGTTAAAGGTTTTCACCAGCGGAAGGTCTTATTTATGCGTTTCGTGCACTTATATGTGTCAGACCTGTTTATGTGGATTTTGTTGTTTTTTTGTTGTTTTGTTTGAAAGACTGGAAATAAATTATTAATCTCGTCAGTTTTCTAAGAAAGTGATGCTG
This sequence comes from Achatina immaculata, assembly GCA_009760885.1. Lineage (NCBI taxonomy): Eukaryota > Metazoa > Mollusca > Gastropoda > Stylommatophora > Achatinidae > Lissachatina > Lissachatina immaculata. The sequence continues at coordinate 13,119,438 of CM019701.1, read as the reverse complement.
TCATGGAATGATAGAACTAAGTTGTTTGTAAAACATTGCTCCCAGTATAAAATAAAGAAGCTTTTCCTTTTCTCTTCATCATCATTATGTGTCGTGTATGCACTGGTCTTAATCCTTGATATTTTACATCAGCTCAGTTTTAGAATTTGTATTTTATGACTATCTATTTTATGTATTTTTTTCCTCTTTGTCTTCTCATGTCTGTGTTAACATGTACTTTAACTCACGTGTTAATGTTTTCATGCTCTCCTTTTGTAAATATATCTCCAATTAATAGTGAATATCTGTGTCTTATCGATTTAATTAGGCTATTTTCTTATTGCTTTTGTTTGTCATTCACTGTGGTTGGAATTGCAAAATTTCAGTTCATACTTTAACGATAAAAGAAACATACAGTATAGAGAGATAAAAAGGAAGATATAATAAAAAATCATATGAATGGTATGCAACATATAAGAATGAAAAAATGGTACTCAAAGTATAGAACTTATCTGTGACTTGTAACACATTGCATCAAGGAGTGAGTGTCGTGTAGTATGGTGAAAGGTAAAATAAAATAGACTTTTGAAAGGTGGAAGTTTGGTAAGTTAAGAGAGGGTGGGGGGAGGACAGCGGAGTGGTGAGAGGGCGGCACAATGGTAATAAAGTGCAGAAAAAGTCTTGGTTGTGGTTGGGGGGTGGGGGGTGGGGTTCGTGTATGTGGTTTAGGAACAGTATTTGTAACATTCTATAATCAGGTGTCTGGAATATAAGTCACAGGTGAGGAGAGTAAGGTGGAGTACAATTAACCCTTAGTCTGGTTTAGTACGATATAAGATAAGCCCATCTGTATGATGTCACATAACAGATAAAACGTATGGCGACTGCAGTAAAACTGGTTTCAATTATAAAGGTAGGAATAGGTGTATCGTGCAGTTTTACAAAGTGGCAGAGAAAGTGAGTAAAGTGAGAAAAAACGAATAGAAAGTATGGGAATATATGAATGAAAAATATACAACATCTGATATTTCGGAGCGAGCAATTTTCGTGGACAACGAGACAAACAAAAAAAAAAAAAAACTAAACGAAGAACTTATCTTAATATGGCCTCCTCCAGAAGTAGGAAACAGAAATGCCTGCCTTAGAAGATGCACATGGACCACGCGGGCCACACAAAGGATAAACCGATAGAGCCAATCGTAAAGAAAGGATGGAGAGAGAGAGGAGGAAAACATGTGGTAGAAAGGGGTGGGGGGAAAGGCAATAGAAACATGATAGCCGCTAGAGGAAAAGGTGTCGGGGGGGGGGGGTTGGGAAGCGGAGAGATAATGAATGAAGAACATAAAGACCTGTAAGGATAAAATGTGAAACTGATGAACAGGACAAGACCCTATAAACATCAATATGTTGCCAGAGAAGAAAAGAGGGTGGCGGTAGGAAGGGGTAGTTTGGAGAAAGAAAATAGAGGGAAAAAAGGTGGTGGGGGGGGGAATTAAATGTCTTATAATTTTTTTTTAATATTTAAAGGGACCCACACTTCTTGAAAGTACTTGATTATTTACTTTCGAGAACGGGACGCAAAAATTTGTTTCTATAATTTCATTTCTAAACGTCTTGCGTGTGTTAACGTTTCTGTATATGCTGCCACTCTTATGAGTAATAACCATTAGTTTATTTCATATAAATTGAAAAGAATCAGCTCTGATATATTACTGTATGAAAGATTAAAATTTTTACTGGTTATTTCCTTTCATATAATGTCAACGATTTACTGTCTCTCTTTGGACAATATAGGACGAGGTATGTGCTGTACTGTGCACTTTAATACATTAAAATGACAGATTATACCTTATTTAATTCTTATCGTGATGAGTGTTTAAATACGATATTCACATAACGTTATCGATGTATTATATTCTTTATGTTATTTAACATTTTTGTGATCTAATTTCGTCTCAAGATCTCCTACATGTATTGATATGGCTGGCTTCGACAGATTCTTATCCATTTCCAATAAGTTAAAGGTTTTCATCAGTAGAAGGTCTTATTTATATGTTTCGTGCACTTATATGTGTGAGATGTGTTTATTTAATATCTTATGTAGTTAAAACTTGCATTTTGTTTCTACAGAGAGAATAAAGAATGTTCTGATATTAATGACACCACAGTGCAGTGAAATATAAAATTTACGTTCCAGAACAAAGTTCATAGATTTACTATAAAATATGTCGGTTTTTCATACCAAAAGAGGATATACAGATAATATTTATAATGCAAAGAATATCGCTGACCAGTGAAACGTACAATACATGCCCAGAACAAGACGTCACTGGAACAACTGAAACACACTGGAACCTTAAAATGATAAATAAAAGAAAAAGAAATACAAGGAAGTTTCATCAATAAATTGACAAGACTTTGTTTCTTTCATCTTCACTGTATCCGTCTCTCTTCAATCAAACCCTTTAAAATAAGAACGAAAGAAGGTGACACCCGATTTTCATTGGTCAAACTGATAGTCGACGTGCTCTTCTACTTCCGCATGTTCTAGCGTCGATAACGAAGTCCTTAAAATCTGTCATCAACCAGGTGTAATATTGTTCAAGATTTCTCTAACTACAGTGTTACTCTCATTTTCTTTGAACTATTTCTGTTACTGACAACTTAAGGAACTGACAAATTTGACGCGTATTTCCTGATGCAGTTTATAATGTAGTTCATGAAGAGTCATAAACTGAAGTGTTATGAATGTGTTTCATATATATATATATATATATATATATATATATATAATCGATACACTTGCACGTCTGAATTCTTTCGTCCATGTGATATTTTGAAAGTCTTTAAAATGTGTTACCATATAAAGAACCTAGACTTGCTTCTTCATATATATATATATATATATATATATATATATATAAGTTAGTCATTTGCATGTCCTTCGCAGAACTTTGCCTCCCTAATAGGTCTCCTGGAGGCATCTTCGTTGTAAGTAAGATGCCCTGCTGCGGATGCATCCATTTTCAGATTATCAACGGTGTCTTGCAGCCATCTTCGCCTTTGCCTTCCTATCTTTCTTTTTCCCCATTATGCACCCTTCCAAGAATTCTCTAAATTATCATGACGTTTAATGTGTCCAAAAATATTTACGTTTTCTCTGTTTAATTCTCTTTATTAGCCAGCCTTCTTCAATATTAAGTTCTTCTAATATGGATATATTTGTTCTTTTTTGTGTCCATGATATTTGAAGAACTCTACTGTTGTATTTACATTCACATGCATTTATGTGTTTCTCAGCTGTTTTGTTTAGTGTCCAGGATATGTTGAGATGGGAAAAATGCATGCCCTTAAAATCTGATATTTGTAGTTCTGTCTGTTCCTCTCCACAGCTTCTTTAGTTGTTTTACTGTTTGAAGAGCGAATGATGTCATCCTTTTAATTTCTTTTACTATGTCTCCATTACTAGTAAGTAATTATCCAAGATATTACAAACTTTCCACCTCTGTCATTTTTTCGTCATTGATATATATTTCATTTGCCTTATTTGTTTTGTCAATTGTCATCAGTTTAGTTTTCTTCGCATTAAGATAGAAGTTTTGCTCTTCGCTGTTCTTATGGATATATATCTATATGAAAAAAGGAAGTCTAGTCTTTTTTATATGATAATACACTTTTAAAGACTGTCAGATTTATATTTTTATATTGTACATTTCAACTGCTTGTTGTTTAAGTATAGTTAGCTATCTATGTTACGAATCACAAGTAGAACAGTCTCTCAGTAGAGATATCAGAGAGCAGAATATGGAATTCTGGACATCATACAGAATTTGCTTTAGACTTTCAGTAAAAAAATGATTACCATTTGACGTTACATCTGAAATTAGTGTGTTAAAACTGATTTTGTACGAAAAAGAAAGTTTTATACAGTTATCTGTTTTACATGTCGTGTCACTCTTGGATGTGTCAGTTGAGCAAGAACGTCAGCAGGGTATGTCCTTGTTTTTCAGAATTTGTAATTTTTAAAAATACTGGAAATAAATGATTAACTTCGACAAGTTTCCAATACAGTAGGATGTTGTGTTGGAGTGATAAAATAAGGTTGGTTAGTATATACTGTACTCGGTGTAAAATAAGGGACACATTTTCTTTACTTACCATCATTATTATGAGTCGTGTATGCAGAGATCTTATTCCTTGATATTTTACATCAGCTCAGTTGATGACATTTTTATTGTATGACTGTTCATGTTGTGTTTTTTCTCTTTGTCTTCTCGTGTACTTTTCCTCACATTTTGATGTTTTCAAGTTCTCCTCGTCTCATTATATTCCAAGTTAATTACCACTGTCGGTGTCTTTTATATTTAATTAAGTTCCTTTCTTATTACTTTCTTTTGGCGTTTACTGTGTGTCATCTTGCAACATTTCGGTTTACATCTTAATTATAGAAAACCATAAAGGACACAGAGAAAGAAAAAAAGGATATAAATTCACATGAATGGTACAAAAGGGGTAGCACTTATCTGTGACTTGTAAGAAGCTACACCAGAGAGTGAGTGCGGTGAAGTATTGTGAAAGTTAAAATAAAGACTTGTGAGATGTGAAAGGTTGGTAGAAAGACCTCTACTTATGCTTCATTGATTACACCAAGGCATTTGACAAGGTGAAACATAATGAAATTATTAAAATGCTTGAAGACATCAATATAGACGGCAAAGACCTGAGGATTGTAAAACATCTATACTGGCAGCAAGAAGCAGTAGTTCGAGTTGAAAATAGAACTAGAAAATATCAACCTATAAAACAAGGGGTGCGACAAGGATGTGTACTATCTCAGACCTTTTTTCTCTGTATAGCGAGAATATTCTAAGAACAATCATCACAGAACCAGGCATAACAATTGGAGGATACAATATTAACAACCTTCGATATGCTGACGACACAGTACTGATAGCTGAGAACCAACAAGACCTGCAAAATCTTTTGGATAAAGTCGCCAAAGAAAGTGAACAGAAAGGCCTTACTTTGAACATCAAAAAGACAGAGACTATGGTTATATCTAAGAAACAGAATCCACCAGCATGCAGTATAAAATTAAATGGAACTATTCTAAAGCAGGTGCAGAAATTCAAATAACATGGAGCAGTAATAACTTCAGATGGGAAATGCACAACAGAAATTAGGAACAGATTAGGCCAAGCAAAGACTGCATTTCAGAGAATGAGAAACATATTAGCTAACACATCTTTATCAATGAATGTTAGAAAACGAGTACTAAAATGCTATATTGAACCTATCTTGTTATATGGAAGTGAATCATGGACAATAGGCAAGTCTGCACAAAAATCATTGGAAGCAGCAGAAATGTGGTTTATTAGAAGAATGTTGCGAATCCCCTGGACAGCAAAAATAACTAATGAAGAATGTATGAGAAGAGCTGGAGAGACAAAAAACCTTGTCAAAAAGATAAGAGAGAGACAATGTACTTTCATAGGACATGCAATGAGAAGAGGGGGCATTGAAAATATTATAACAACAGGAAAATAGAAGGAAGAAGATCAAGAGGAAGACCAAGATAAATGATACTGGACAGCCTGACGGGATGGTGTGAGAGGAGATTACCAACTGAACTGATGGCCTGCATGAAGGATCGTGTACTCTGGAGAAGCGTAATAGCCAAAGTCAGTCGGCACGGCACATGATGATGATGATGAAAGGTTGGTAGGAAAGAGGGGGTGGGCACAGTGGAGTGGAGAGAGAGGGGCACAAAGGCAATCAAGCCCAGAAAAAGTTCGGGTGGTGGAGAGGGGGTGGGAATAGATGAATGTGTTGAGGTGCAGGTTTTGTGATATACTATAATGAGGGCTCTGGAATATAAGTCACAAGGGAGGAGAGAGTAAAAGAGAGCGAGTATAATGAGTATAATTAACCCTAAGATTATCTTAACAGGATTTAAGATAAAGCCATCAGTATGATGTCACATAACACATGGCTTCAAGTGAGTGAATAATCCGCAGACTATGACGTCATTAGGGCACGGTCTATTACGACACTGACTTAGTCCAGCGTTCTCCTTGTCAAAAGTAACCATCCCAGCCACCGTCCGAGAGAATACATGGCCGATAATAACTTTACTATCTTTTATGGTTTGAGGTTTTAGTCTTATCTATTCAGACCCACGTCCAGTCACCCATGTTTTATTTTATTCAAGGTTAATCTTCTTATCTTATATATACGTCCTCGTGCGGTTAGACCACCAAGTTTTCCTGTTTTCGGCGATCTTTTCAAACTCGTCAAGGGATTTCATGCTTACTAGTCTGCCCTCTCTTTACAGTGTCCTCTTTAGAGTTTCACGTGATCAATTTCTTTTTTCTTCAGCCTGTTGTGTTCCACTTGATACTTGGTTTGGGATTCTCTGACAGTTTCTGCTCATCACATGACAGACATATGTACATCTCCTTTTACTGATGATCCATGAGTTGTGTTCTTTGCTCATCTGTCTGATCTCTGCATTGTTCTTGAGTTCGTTCCACTTTATACCGAGTATTTTCCGTAGACATTTGTTTTCGAAAGAGTCTAATTTCTTGTCTATTTTCTTTAGTTGTTTTCCAGCTTTAACATGCCTAAATAAGGTGTCATTACGACTGCAGATATTTTGTGGTGTATTTCCTCACACAGCAAATTTGATTTAGTCTATAAAGTGACATAAATTGAAATGTTCTGATTGTTTTTCAGATATTTATAATCAATATATTTGCACGTCTGAATTCGTTTGTTTATTTGATATTTTGACAGATTTAAAGATATATTACAATATAAATAGGATATATATATATATATATATCTTGTAGATATAAACTGCTTGCTATTCATTTATAACTAACTGACATTTTAATAAATTACGAAAAGAATAGTTCTCTCAGTACGGATAACAGAGAGTATAAAATGTAAATCGGTATATCATAAAAAGCAATACATTTCGGACTTTATGTACACAAAAATGATTATAATTTCATCTTAAACGTGAAATTAGTGTGTTAAAATTGATTTAGTACGAAAAAGAATGTTTAATACAGTTTTTATCTTCCATTACGTGTCACTCTTGGATGAATCAGTTGTAGCAGCTGTTCAGCAAGGTATGTCCTTTAACACTGAAAATAGATGATTAACTTCGTTAGCTTTCTAATAATGTAGGATGTTTTATTGAAAAGATAAAATTAAGTTGTTTAGTATATATTACACACAGATTAAAATTTAGTAAGCATTTTCTTTACTCATCATCATCATTTTGTACCATCTACGCACAGATCTCAGTTCTTAATATTTTACATCGGCTCAGTTGGTGAATGTTTACTGTATAACTATCCATGTTGTTTTTTCTCTTTGTCTTCTCATGTTTGTGTTTTCATTTACCTTCTTCACGTTTTGATGTTTTCAAGTTCTCCACGTCTCATTATATTTTCATTTAATTATGACTGTCTGTGTCTTTTAGATTTAATTAAGTTCCTTTCTTACTGCCTTTGTTAGATATTCCCTGTTTGTCATTTTGCACCATCTCGGTGTACATCTTGATTATACAAAAACATACAGAACACAGAGATAAAATAAAGTAGGTATAATATAAATTCATGTGAATGATAGACAAAAAATAAGAATGAAAAAACGGTACAAAAAGGGTGCTACTTACCTGTGACTTGTAAGAACCTACACCAGAGAGTGAGTGTGGTGTAGTATTTTGAAAATTAAAATAAAGACTTGTGAGATGTGAAAGGTTGGTAGGAAAGAGGGGGTGCGGACAGAGGAGTGGAGAGAGAGAGAGGAGGGCACAGTGGTAATCAATTCATGAATAAAAGTGGCCAGGAGGGGGAAAGATGAATATGGTTGCGGTACATTATTTGTAACACACTACAATGAGGGCCCTGGAATATAAGTCACAGGTGAGGAGAGACTGAAACTTCGTAGATAGCGAGTATAATAAGTGTAACTAACCCCAAGATTACCTTAGTAGGATGCAAGATAAACCCATCCTTATGATGTCACATAACACACGACTTCACGTGAGTGACTAATCTGCAAACTATGACGTCATTAGGGCACGGTCTATTACGACACTGACTTAGTCCGGCGTTCTCCTTGTCAAAAGGAACCATCACATTCACCGTCCGAGAGAATACATGGCCGATAATAAGTTTACTATCTATTATGGTTTAAGCGTTTAGTCTTATCTATTGAGAACAACGTCCAATCCCCTTTGATTAATCTTCTTCAAGGTGAATCTTCTTCAGGGGTAACCATATATCTGTTGAAAAAATCACTGTAGGGAGTGTTTTGTAGATCAAAAAGTCATAGTTGTGAGAAATTTATTATATGTATACATGAATTAGGTGCCTGAGTGGCGAAGTAGTTACTGCACTGTTCTCTCATGACCAAGGTCGGTTGTTCGAATCCGGCCAGAGATACTACAATTATCCAGCCGTGGAAATGTGTAAAAGACTTCTTCTGGAGTTAAGGGAAGGACTGGCAGCCAGGCGTGATACTGACCGTATCACCCTCTAGTGTGCTTACAGGTCAAGGAAAATATTGGCACTAACAACATATAACTATGCGCTTCTAAGGCATGACAGTTTACCTTTACTTATTTTACTTATACATGAATTATAATTTATGTATCTCTGAAAACTGTCAATGTTAATAAAAGAACTTTCTCCATTGCCTGGTCTATTGGTATTAAATAGTCGTGTTCGTGTACACGAAAACTGATAAAGTGGTTGAATAGTGCATTAATTCCTTAAGCAGTTTAATGCTGACATTAAAGTCTCAGTTGAAGCACGAGTATAATGAATGAACTTGTATAGTGAATTGTGCACCGAAATAGACTTTGATAACTAGAGGTTCTAGTGACCATTAAGTGCAGTCAAATCATGCATACATAGTACCATGTTGTTGTGTGTGTTAGTGAATGTCTTGTCGTGTTTTTTATATTTAAAAGGACCCACACTTCCTGAAAGTACTTGATTATTTACTTCTTAGAACGGGACGCAAAAATTTGTTACTATAATTTCATTTCTAAACGTCTTGCGTGTGTTAACTTTTCTGTATATGCTGCCACTCTTATGAGTAATAATCATTAATTTCTTTTATATAAATTGAAAAGAATCAGGTTTTGATAGATCACTGTATGAAAGAATAACATTTTTACTGGTTATTTCCTTTCATATAATGTCAACGTTTTGCTGTCTCTCTTCATACAATATAGGACAAGGTATGTGCTGTACTATGCACTTTAATGCATTAAAATGACAGATTATACCTTATTTTATTCTAATCGTGATGTGTGTTTAAATATGATATTCACATAACTTTATCGATGTATTATATTCTCTATTTTAACTAACATCTTTAAGATCAAAAACTATAGATCTCATACATGTAGTGATATTGTTAGGTTCGGAGGCATCTTATCATTTTCCAATAAGTTAAAGGTTTTCAAGAGCGGAAGGTCTTATTTATGCGTTTCGTGCACTTATATGTGTCAGACCTGTTTATGTGGATTTTGTTGTTTTTTTTTGTTGTTTTGTTTGAAAGACTGGAAATAAATTATTAACCTCGTCAGATTTCTAAGAAAGTAATGCTGTCATGGAATGATAGAACTAAGTTGTTTGTAAAACATTGCTCCCAGTATAAAATAAAAGAGCATTTCATTTCCTCTTCACAATCATCATTATGTGTCGTGTATGCACAGATCTTAGTCCTTGATGTTGTACATCAGCTCAGTTTTAGAATTTTTATTTTATGACTATCTAGTTTGATTGTTTTTTGTCCTCTTTATTTCTCCTATCTGTGTTAACAAGTACTTTATCTCACGTGTTGATGTTTTCAAGTTCTCCTTTTCTAAATATATCTACAATTAATAGTGACTGTCTGTGTCTTATTGATTTAATTAGGTTCCTTTCCTAATTCTTTTGTTCGACATTCTATGTGTGTCGTCTTGCAACATTTCAGTTCATACCATAATGATACAAAAAAAAAACACCAAACTGGATACAGAGAAAACAAGATATAATGAAAACTCATATGAATGGTATGCAACATATAAGAATGCAAAAATGGTACTCAAAGTATAGAACTTCTCTGTGATTTGTAACACACCGCATCAAGGAGTGAGTATCGTGTAGTATGGTGAAAGCTAAAATAAAATAACGAATTCTGAAATGTGGAAGTTTGGTAAGTGAAGATGGGTGGGGGTGGGGGGGTGTGAAGACAGCGGAGTGGTGAGAGGGCGGCACAATGGTAATCAAGTCCAGAAAAAAGTCTTGGTTGTGGTTGGGGGGCGGGGGAGGTACATGAATGTGGATGAAATACAGTATTTGTAACATTCTATAATCAGGTTATTGTGTGTGTTAGTGAATGTCTTGTCGTGTTTTTTATATTTAAAGGGACCTACACTTCCTGAAAGTACTTGATTATTTACTTCGGAGAACGGGGTACAAAAATAGGTGCTATAATTTCATTTCTAAACGTCTTGCGCGTGTTAACTTTTCTGTATATGCTGCCACTCTTACCAGTAATAATCATTAATTTGTTTTATATAAATTGAAAAGAATAAGTTTTGATAAATTACTGAATTGGAAAATTAAAATTTATTTATACTGGTTATTTCCTTTCATATAATTTCAACGTTTTGCTGTCTCTCTTCGGACAATATAGGACAAGGTATGTGCTGTACTATGCACTTTAATGCATTAAAATGACAGATTATACCTTATTTTATTCTAATCGTGGTGTGTGTTTAAATACGATATTCACATAACTTTATCGATGTATTATATTCTCTATTTTAACTAACATTTTTAAGATCTAAAGTCTCAAGATCTACTACATGTAGTGATATTGTTAGCTTTGGCAGCATCTTATCATTTTCCAATAAGTTAAAGGTTTTCAAGAGCGGAAGGTCTTATTTATGCGTTTCGTGCACTTATATGTGTCAGACCAGTTTAATGCATTAAAATGACAGATTATACCTTATTTTATTCTAATCGTGGTGTGTGTTTAACATTTCAGTTCGCACCTTAATTATAGAAGAACATACAGGATACAGAAATAAAAAAGAAGTTAAAATGAAAATTCATATGAATGGTATGCAACATATAAGAATGAAAAAAATGGTACTCAAAGTATAGCACTTATCTGTGACTTGTAACACACTGCATCAAGGAGTGAGTATCATGTAGTATGGTGAAAGTTAAAATAAAATAAAGACTTTTAAAATGCGGAAGTTTGGTAAGTAAAGAGGGGGCTGGGGGGGGGGGGAGGACAGCGGAGTGGTGAGAGGGAGGCACAATGGTAATCAAGTCCAGAAAAAAGTCTTGGTTGTGGGGGGAAGGCGTTGGTGAATGTTGCTGAGGTACAGGGTTTGTAACATTCAATAATCAGGTGTCTGGAATATAAGTTACAAGTGAGGAGGAGAGTAAAAACGAGTATAAATAACCCTTTTACTGGTTTAGTACGATGTAAGATGAGTCCATCCGTATGATGTCACATAACACACGACTTCAATTGAGTGACTAATCTGCAGACTATGACGTCATTAGGGCAGGGTCTATTACGACACTGACTTAGTCCGAGGTTCTCCTTGTCAAAAGTAACCATCCCAGTCGCCGTCCGAATATACATGGCCGACAATAACTTTATTGAATATTATGATTTAATGTTTTAGTCTTATCTTTTGAGACTCACGTCAAGTCCTATTTGATTAATCTCCTTCAAGGTGAATATTCTTCATATATGTGTTGATAAAATCAAATCATCTATAAGGAGTGTTTTGTAAGTCAAACAGTCCTAGTTATAGCAAATTCATTATATGTATACATGAATTTTATCCCTGAGTGGCAAAGTAGTTACTGCACTGTTCTCTCATGACCAAGGTCGGTTGTTCGAATCCGGTCGGAGATACTGCAGTCATCGAGCTGTGGAAATGGGTAACATATCTCTTCTGGAGTTAATGGAAGGAAGGGGAGCCAGGCGTGATACTGACAATATCAACCTCTAGTGTTCTTAAAGGTCAAAGAAAATATGGGCATTAACAAGATGTCCCGATTTGCCTCTAAGGCACGACAGGTTATCTTAGTTTACTTTACTTATATATGAATTATAGGTTATATATCTCTCAAAAACTGTCAATGTTTATATAAGAACTTGCTCCATTGCCTGGTCTATTGCTATTAAATAATCGTTTACACGATAACTGATAATATGGTTGAATAGTGCATTAATTCCTTAAGCAGTTTAATGCTGACACTAAAGTCTCATTTGAAGCACGAGTATAATGAATGAACTTGTATAGTGAATTGTGCACCGAAATGGACTTTGATAACTAGAGTTTCTAGTGACTGTTAAACGCAGTCGAAACATGCATACTTAGTACAACGTTACTGTGTGTGTTAGTGAATGTCTTGTCGTTGTTTTTATATTTAAAAGGACCCACACTTGAAAGTGCTTGATTATTTATTTCCGAGAACGGGACGCAAAAATTTGTTTCTATAATTTCATTTTTAATCGTCTTGCGTGTGTTAACTTTTCTGTATATGCTGCCACTCTTATGAGTAATAATCATTAATTAATTTTATATAAATAGAAAAGAATCAGCTTTGATAAATTACTGAATTGGAAAATTAAAATTTTTACTGCTTATTTCCTTTCATATAATGTCAACGTTTTGCTGTCTCTCTTCGGACAATATAGGAAAAGGTATGTGCTGTACTGTGCACTTTAATGCATTAAAATGACAGATTATACCTTATTTTATTCTAGTCGTGATGTGTGTTTAAATACGATATTCACATAACTTTATCGATGTATTATATTGTCTATTTTAACTAACATTGTTAAGATCTAAAGCATGAAGATCTACTACATGTAGTGATATTGTTAGCTTTTGCAGCATATTATCATTTTCCAATAAGTTAAAGGTTTTCACCAGCGGAAGGTCTTATTTATGCGTTTCGTGCACTTATATGTATCAGACCTGTTTATGAGAATTTGCAGTTTTTTTTTTAAGACTAGAAATAAATTATTAACGTCATAAGTTTTCTAAGAAAGTGATGCTGTCTTGTAATGAAAGAACTAAGTTGTTTGTAAAACATTGCTCTCAATATAAAATAAAGAAGCTTTTCCTTTTCTCTTCGTGATCATTATGTGTCGTGTATGCACTGGTCTTATTCCTTGATATTTTACATCAGCTCAGTTTTAGAATTTTTATTTTATGACTATCTATTTTATGTATTTTTTTCCTCTTTGTCTTCTCATGTCTGTGTTAACATGTACTTTAACTCACGTGTTAATGTTTTCATGCTCTCCTTTTGTAAATATATCTCCAATTAATAGTGAATATCTGTGTCTTATCGATTTATTTAGGTTATTTTATTATTGCTTTTGTTTGTCATTCACTGTGCTTGGAATTGCAACATTTCAGTTCATACTTTAACGATAAAAAAACATACAGTATAGAGAGATAAAAAAAGATATAATGAAAAATCATATGAATGGTATGCAACATATAAGAATGAAAAAATGGTACTCAAAATATAGAACTTATCTGTGACCTGTAACACACTGCATCAAGGAGTGAGTATCATGTAGTATGGTGAAAGTTAAAATAAAATAGACTTCTGAAAGGTGGAAGTTTGGTAAGTTAAGAGAGGGTGGGGGGAGGACAGCGGAGTGGTGAGAGGGCGGCACAATGGTAATAAAGTGCAGAAAAAGTCTTGGTTGTGGTTGGGGGGTGGGGGGGGGGGGAGGGTTCGTGTATGTGGTTTAGGAACAGTATTTGTAACATTCTATAATCAGGTGTCTGGAATATAAGTCACAGGTGAGGAGAGTAAGGTGGAGTACAATTAACCCTTAGTCTGGTTTAGTACGATATAAGATAAGCCCATCTGTATGATGTCACATAACAGATAAAACGTATGGCGACTGCAGTAAAACTGGTTTCAATTATAAAGGTAGGTATAGGTGTATCGTGCAGTTTTACAAAGTGGCAGAGAAAGTGAGTAAAGTGAGAAAAAACGAATAGAAAGTATGGGAATATATGAATGAAAAATATACAACATCTGATATTTCGGAGCGAGCAATTTTCATGGACAACGAGACAAAAACAAAAAAAAAAACTAAACGAAGAACTTATCTTAATATGGCCTCCTCCAGAAGTAGGAAACAGAAATGCCTGCCTTAGAAGATGCACATGGACCACGCTGGCCACACAAAGGATAAACCGATAGAGCCAATCGTAAAGAAAGGATGGAGAGAGAGAGGAGGAAAACATGTGGTAGAAAGGGGTGGGGGGAAAGGCAATAGAAACATGATAGCCGCTAGAGGAAAAGGTGTCGGGAGGGGGGGTTGGGAAGCGGAGAGATAATGAATGAAGAACATAAAGACCTGTAAGGATAAAATGTGAAACTGATGAACAGGACAAGACCCTATAAACACCAATATGTTGCCAGAGAAGGAAAGAGGGTGGCGGTAGGAAGGGGTAGTTTGGAGAAAGAAAATAGAGGGAAAAAAGGTGGTGGGGGGGAATTAAATGTCTTATAATTTTTTTTTAATATTTAAAGGGACCCACACTTCTTGAAAGTACTTGATTATTTACTTTCGAGAACGGGATGCAAAAATTTGTTTCTATAATTTCATTTCTAAACGTCTTGCGTGTGTTAACGTTTCTGTATATGCTGCCACTCTTATGAGTAATAACCATTAGTTTATTTCATATAAATTGAAAAGAATCAGCTCTGATATATTACTGTATGAAAGATTAAAATTTTTACTGGTTATTTCCTTTCATATAATGTCAACGATTTACTGTCTCTCTTTGGACAATATAGGACGAGGTATGTGCTGTACTGTGCACTTTAATACATTAAAATGACAGATTATACCTTATTTAATTCTTATCGTGATGAGTGTTTAAATACGATATTCACATAACTTTATCGATGTATTATATTCTTTATGTTATTTAACATTTTTGTGATCTAATTTCGTCTCAAGATCTCCTACATGTATTGATATGGCTGACTTCGACAGATTCTTATCCATTTCCAATAAGTTAAAGGTTTTCATCAGTAGAAGGTCTTATTTATATGTTTCGTGCACTTATATGTGTGAGATGTGTTTATTTAATATCTTATGTAGTTAAAACTTGCATTTTGTTTCTACAGAGAGAATAAAGAATGTTCTGATATTAATGACACCACAGTGCAGTGAAATATAAAATTTACGTTCCAGAACAAAGTTCATAGATTTACTATAAAATATGTCGGTTTTTCATACCAAAAGAGGATATACAGATAATATTTATAATGCAAAGAATATCGCTGACCAGTGAAACGTACAATACATGCCCAGAACAAGACGTCACTGGAACAACTGAAACACACTGGAACCTTAAAATGATAAATAAAAGAAAAAGAAATACATGGAAGTTTCATCAATAAATTGACAAGACTTTGTTTCTTTCCTCTTCACTGTACCCGTCTCTCTTCAATCAAACCCTTTAAAATAAGAACGAAAGAAGGTGACACCCGATTCTCATTGTTCAAACTGATAGTCGACGTGCTCTTCTACTTCCACATGTTCTAGCGTCGATAACGAAGTCCTTAAAATCAGTCATCCGCCAGGTGTAAGATTGTTTAAGAATTCTCTAAGTACAATGTTACTCTCATTTTCTTTGAATTATTTCTTTTACTGACAACTGAAGGAACTGACAAATTTGACGCGTATTTCCTGATGCAGTTTATAATGTAGTTCATGAAGAGTCATAAACTGAAGTGTTATGAATGTGTTTCATATATATATATATATATATATATATAAATCGATACATTTGCACGTCTGAATTCTTTCGTTCATGTGATATTTTGAAAGTCTTTAAAATGTGTTACCATATAAAGAACCTAGACTTGCTTCTTCATATATATATATATATATATATATAAGTTAGTCATTTGCATGTCCCTCGCAGAACTTTGCCTCCCTAATAGGTCTCCTGGAGGCATCTTCGTTGTAAGTAAGATGCCCTGCTGCGGATGCATCCATTTTCAGATTATCAACGGTGTCTTGCAGCCATCTTCGCCTTTGCCTTCCTATCTTTCTTTTTCCCCATTATGCACCCTTCCAAGAATTCTCTAAATTATTATGATGTTTAATGTGTCCAAAAATATTTACGTTTTCTCTGTTTAATTCTCTTTATTAGCCAGCCTTCTTCAATATTAAGTTCTTCTAGTATGGATATATTTGTTCTTTTTTGTGTCCATGATATTTGAAGAACTCTACTGTTGTATTTACATTCAAATGCATTTATGTGTTTCTCAGCTGTTTTGTTTAGTGTGCAGGATATGTTGAGATGGGAAAGATGCATGCCCTTAAAATCTTAGTTTTGTAGTTCTGTCTGTTCCTCTCCACAGCTTCTTTCGTTGTTTTACTGTTTGAAGAGCGAATGATGTCATCCTTTTAATTTCCTTTACTATATCTCCATTACTAGTAAGTAATTATCCAAGATATTACAAACTTTACACCTCTTTCATTTTTTCGTCATTGATATATATTTCATTTGCCTTATTTGTTTTGTCAGTTGTCATCAGTTTAGTTTTCTTCGCAATAAGATACAGGTTTGGCTCTTCACTGTTCATATGGATATATATCTATATGAAAAAAGGAAGTCTAGTCTTTTTTATATGATAATACACTTTTAAAGACTGTCCGATTTATATTTTTATATTGTACATTTCAACTGCTTGCTGTTTAAGTATAGTTAGCTATCTATGTTACGAATCACAAGTAGAACAGTCTCTCAGTAGAGATATCAGAGAGCAGAATATGGAATTCTGGACATCATACAGAATATGTTTCGGACTTTGAGTAAAAAAATGATTACCATTTCACGTTACATCTGAAATTAGTGTGTTAAAACTGATTTTGTATGAAAAAGAAAGTTTTATACAATTATCTGTTTTGCATGTCGTGTCACTCTTGGATGTGTCAGTTGAGCAAGAACGTCAGCAGGGTATGTCCTTGTTTTTCAGAATTTGTAATTTTTTAAAATACTGGAAACAAATGATTAACTTCGACAAGTTTCCAATACAGTAGGATGTTGTGTTGGAATGATAAAATAAGGTTGGTTAGTATATACTGTACTCGGTGTAAAATAAGGGACAGATTTTCTTTAATTACCATCATTATTATGAGTCGTGTATGCAGAGATCTTATTCCTTGATATTTTACATCAACTCTGTTGGTGACATTTTTATTGTATGACTGTTCATGTTGTGTTTTTTCTCTTTGTCTTCTCATGTACCTTTCCTCACGTTTTGGTGTTTTCAAGTTCTCCTCGTCTCATTATATTCCAAGTTAATTACGACTGTCGATGTCTTTTATATTTAATTAAGTTCCTTTCTTAGTACTTTCTTTTGGCGTTTACTGTTTGTCATCTTGCAACATTTCGGTTTACATCTTAATTATAGAAAACCATAAAGGACACAGAGAAAGAAAAAAAGGATATAAATTCACATGAATGGTACAAAAGGTGTAGCACTTATCTGTGACTTGTAAGAAGCTACAACAGAGAGTGAGTGCGGTGAAGTATTGTGAAAGTTAAAATAAAGATTTGTGAGATGTGAAAGGTTGGTAGAAAGACCTCTACTTATGCTTCATTGATTACACCAAGGCATTTGACAAGGTGAAACATAATGAAATTATTAAAATGCTTGAAGACATCAATATAGACTGCAAAGACCTGAGGATTGTAAAACATCTATACTGGCAGCAAGAAGCAGCAGTTCGAGTTGAAAATAGAACTAGAAAATATCAACCGATAAAACAAGGGGTGCGACAAGAATGTGTACTATCTCCAGACCTTTTTTCTCTGTATAGCGAGAATATTCTAAGAACAATCATCACAGAACCAGGCATAACAATTGGAGGATACAATATTAACAACCTTCGATATGCTGACGACACAGTACTGATAGCTGAGAACCAACAAGACCTGCAAAATCTCTTGGATAAAGTCGCCAAAGAAAGTGAACAGAAAGGCCTTACTTTGAACATCAAAAAGACAGAGACTATGGTTATATCTAAGAAACAGAATCCACCAGCATGCAGTATTAAATTAAACGGAAATATTCTAAAGCAAGTGCAGAAATTCAAATACCTTGGAGCAGTAATAACTTCAGATGGGAAATGCAGAACAGAAATTAGGAACAGAATAGGCCAAGCAAAGACTGCATTTCAGAGAATGAGAAACATATTAGCTAACACATCTTTATCAATGAATGTTAGAAAACGAGTCCTAAAATGCTATATTGAACCTATCTTGTTATATGGAAGTGAATCATGGACAATAGGCAAGTCTGCACAAAAATCATTGGAAGCAGCAGAAATGTGGTTTATTAGAAGAATGTTGCGAATCCCCTGGACAGCAAAAATAACTAATGAAGAATGTATGAGAAGAGCTGGAGAGACAAAAAACCTTGTCAGAAAGATAAGAGAGAGAGACAATGTACTTTCATAGGACATGCAATGAGAAGAGGGGGCATTGAAAATATTATAATAGGAAAAATAGAAGGAAGAAGATCAAGAGGAAGACCAAGAGAAATGATACTGGACAGTCTGACGGGATGGTATGAGAGGAGATCACCAACTGAACTGATGGCCTGCATGAAGGATCGGGTACTCTGGAGAAGCATAATAACCAACGCCAGTCTGCGCGGCACATGATGATGATGATGAAAGGTTGGTAGGAAAGAGGGGGCGAGCACAGTGGAGTGGAGAGAGAGGGGCACAAAGACAATCAAGCCCAGAAAAAGTTCGGGTGGTGGAGAGGGTGTAGGAATAGATGAATGTGTTGAGGTGCAGGTTTTGTGATATACTATAATGAGGGCTCTGGAATATAAGTCACAAGGGAGGAGAGAGTAAAAGAGAGCGAGTATAATGAGTATAATTAACCCTAAGATTATCTTAACAGGATTTAAGATAAAGCCATCCGTATGATGTCACATAACACACGGCTTCAAGTGAGTGATTAATCCGCAGACTATGACGTCATTAGGGCACGGTCTATTACGACACTGACTTAGTCCAGCGTTCTCCTTGTCAAAAGTAACCATCCCAGCCACCGTCCGAGAGAATACATGGCCGATAATAACTTTACTATCTATTAGGTTTTAGTCTTATCTATTCAGACCCACGTCCAGTCACCCATGTTTTATTTTATTCAAGGTTAATCTTCTTATCTTATATATACGTCCTCGTGCGGTTAGACCACCAAGTTTTCCTGTTTTCGACGATCTTTTCAAACTCGTCAAGGGATTTCATGCTTACTAGTCTGCCCTCTTTTTACAGTGTCCTCTTTAGAGTTTCATGTGATCAATTTCTTTTTTCTTCAGCCTGTTGTGTTCCACTTTATACTTGTTTTGGGATTCTCTGACAGTTTCTGCTCATCACATGACAGACATATGTACATCTCCTTTTACTGATGATCCATGAGTTGTGTTCTTTGCTCATCTGTCTGATCTCTGCATTGTTCTTGAGTTCGTTCCACTTTATACCGAGTATTTTCCGTAGACATTTGGTTTCGAAAGAGTCTATTTTCTTGTCTATTTTCTTTAGTTGTTTTCCAGCTTTAACATGCCTAAATAAGGTGTCATTACGACTGCAGATATTTTGTGGTGTATTTCCTCACACAGCAAATTTGATTTAGTCTATAAAGTGACATAAATTGAAGTGTTCTGATTGTGTTTCAGATATTTGTAATCAATATATATTCATTTGTTTATTTGATATTTTGACAGATTTAAAATTATATTACAAGATAAATAGGCTATATATATATATATATATATATATATATATATATATATATATGGTCTGTTGGTATTAAAGAAATCTTGTAACAGATAACCGATAATAAGTTTGAAAAATGTATCAATTCCTGATACAGTTTAATGCTGACATTAAAGTCTCAGTTGAAGCACGTGTGTAATGATTGAAAGCTTAAAGTGAATTGTTCACCGAAATAGAATTTGATAAGTAGTGTGTCTAGGGAATGTTACACGCAGTACAAACATACGAACACAGTATCACACTATATAGTGTGTTAGTGAATGTCTTGTCTTGTAGTGTCGTATTTTTTAAAAAATTTAAAGGGACACAGAGTTCCTGAAAGTGCTTGACCACTTACTTTATAGAGCGGATGGCCAAAATTTGTTGCTTTAATTTCCGTTCTCCACTTCTCGGGTGTGTTGACTCTCTCTCTACATCCTGCCAATTTTATCACAAATAATCATTAGTTTTTGTGTTTTTTTTTAAAAAATAAATTCAAATGAATCAGCATAGACTGTTTACTGTTAGTAAGAATAACATTTTTACTGGTTATTTCCCTTCAAATAATGTCAACGTTTTGCTATCTCTCTTCGGACACGATAGAACAAGGTATGTGCTGTACTATGCACTTTAATGCATTATACTGACAGATTATGCTTTATTTTATTCTAATCGTGATGTGTATTTACGTATATATTTCACATAACGTTACCGATGTATTAGTCTCAATTTTATCTAATATTTGTGTGATCTAATGCCACCGTCTCACGATCTCCTATATGTATTCATATGGCTGGCTTCAACAGCTTTTTCCAATATGTTACAGGTTTTCACCAGTAGAAGGACTTATTTATGTGCTTCTTGCAGTTATATGTGTCAGACGTGTTTATTTAATATCATATGCGGTTAACACGTGTATTTTGGTTTTAGAGAGGGAATGAAGAATGTTCTGATAACATTGACACTACAGTGCAGTGAAAAATAAAAATGTTTTAAAACAAACGTTATAGATTTAGCAGAAAACGTGACCTTGTTTTCATACCAAAAAGAGGATATCCATATAATATTTATAATGCAAAGAATATCAATGACCAGTCCAACGTACAATTCCAAGAACCTTAAACAGGACCTCGCTAGAAGAAATGAAACACAATATTGTTCAAGGATTCTCTAATTACAGCGTTACTCTCACTTTCTTTGAATTATTTCTGTCACTGACAACTGATGAAACTGAAATATTGTATCGTGTACTTCCTCATACAGTGTATGTGATTTAGTTCAATCAGTGAAATAAGTTAAAGTCTAATAATTCTGTTTCAAATATTTATGATTAAAACAATTGCAGAGCTGAATTCATGTGGCATTTTGACAGTCTCCTTACAATGTATTATCAGATAAAGAGAGACTATATTACCCTTTTCATTGATATTATAGGGATCATTCGCTTCGTTTTCATGTATAATTACTTCATGTTTTATGTGAGATTAGGTCACAAAAAGAACACTTCCTTTAGTACGGAAATCAGAGAGTTGTAATTGCAAAATGATTCATCATAAGTAATATACTCCCAGTTTCATTTACGTAAAAATGATAATTATTTCATCTTACTCATGAAACTAGTGTGTTAAAATGGATTTTGTATGAAAAAAGAAAGAAAAAAAACTTATCATTTATATGGTTATTTCCCCTTGCTCACTTGTCTGTTGCAGTTGAAGGTGCTGTTGTGTAAGGTATGTTTTAGCTTTGAGAAGTTATAGATTTTTCTAACACTGAAAATAAATTATTAACCTCTGCAGTTTTCTCATAAAGTGGGATATTATACTGGAAAGATAAAACTAAGTTGTCTAGTAAATATTGTACGCGTTATAAAATAAAGAAAGCTTTTCTTTATTCATCATCATCATCACTATGTGCCGTGAATGGAAAGACCTCAGCCCTTGATAATTTTAATTATTTCCGTTCTTGACTTTTTTTTATTGTGTGACTGTCCATGATGTTTTCTCTTGGTCTTCCCCTTTATCTCTTCCCATTTATCTTTTCTGTTGTCATAATGTTTCCAAGTCATCACCTTCTTGTTACATTTCCAGTGAAAAATGACTCGTTTACTTATTTATTTAAATAGGACCCTTTCTTCGTTATTTTTTGTTAGAGCTTCCCTGTTTGTCACCTTAGATGTCCATGTTATA
This sequence comes from Achatina immaculata, assembly GCA_009760885.1. Taxonomy (NCBI): domain Eukaryota; kingdom Metazoa; phylum Mollusca; class Gastropoda; order Stylommatophora; family Achatinidae; genus Lissachatina; species Lissachatina immaculata. Next base: position 13,097,401 of record CM019701.1, on the reverse strand, counting down.
ACATCAACATCAATCATCCCTATCTGTCACCTTAGATGTCAATGTTATAGCATCAACATCAATCATCCCTATCTGCCACCTTAGATGTCCATGTTATAGCATCAACATCAATCATCCCTATCTGTCACCTTAGATGTCCATGTTATAGCATCAACATGAATCATCCCTATCTGCCACCTTAGATGTCCATGTTATAGCATCAACATCAATCATCCCTATCTGTCACCTTAGATGTCCATGTTATAGCATCAACATCAATCATCCCTATCTGCCACCTTAGATGTCCACGTTATAGCATCAACATCAATCATCCCTATCTGCCACCTTAGATGTCCATGTTATAGCATCAACATGAATCATCCCTATCTGCCACCTTAGATGTCCATGTTATAGCATCAACATCAATCATCCCTATCTGTCACCATAGATGTCCATGTTATAGCATCAACATCAATCATCCCTATCTGTCACCTTAGATGTCCATGTTATAGCATCAACATCAATCATCCCTATCTGTCACCTTAGATGTCCATGTTATAGCATCAACATCAATCATTTGTTGCAAGTCTGGGGAAAATAAATACTTTTTATATAATTGGCGGTAACTGAATTACCATATCAACTAAATAAGTTTTACTAGCAACCTTTATTCTCTTACTATACACGTATAGTATCTGTGGACAGTCAGGTCTAGGTAGAGCGGGAGAAGGTGAGCAGGAACAAGAGTGGCAATAAGAAGATTTGTTCTTCCTGTATCTTTTTCTATTAGTTCCTGCTCACTTTCTCCGCTTTTCTCTGTCTTTTTCTACTAGTTCCTACTCACTTTCTCCGCTTTTCTCTGTCTTTTTCTACTAGTTCCTGCTCATTTTCTTCCCTTTTTTCTATCTTTTTCTACTATTTTCTGCTCACTTTCTCCGCTTTTCTCTGTCTTTTTTCTACTAGTTCCTGCTCACTTTCTCCGCTTTTTTCTATCTTTTTCTACTATTTCCTGCTCACTTTCTCAGCTTTTCTCTGTCTTTTTCTATTAGTTCCTGCTCACTTTCTCCGCTTTTCTCTGTCTTTTTCTACTAGTTCCTGCTCACTTTCTCCGCTTTTCTCTGTCTTTTTCTATTAGTTCTTGCTCACTTTCACCGCTTTTCTCTGTCTTTTTCTACTAGTTCCTGCTCACTTTCTCCGCTTTTCTCTGTCTTTTTCTACTAGTTCCTCCTCACTCTCTCCACTTTTTTCTACTAGTTCCTGTTCACTTTCTCCACTTTTTTCTATTTTTTTTTATAATAGCCCCTGCTCACTTTCTCCACTTTTTTCTATTTTTTTTCTACTAGTTCCTGCTCACTTTATCCACTTTTTTTCTGTCTTTTTTTACTAGTTCCTGCTCTCTTTCTCCATTTTTTCTATCCTTTTTCCTATTAGTTTCTGCACACTTTCTCCACGTTTTTCTATCTTTTTCTACAACTTCCTGCTGACTTTTCCCACTTTTTCTAGGTTTTTCTACTATTTTCTGCTCACTTTCTCCACTTCTTTCTATATTTTCTATATTCTATAAACTGAAATATAAATCTGTGTGTATATTTATTACTAGAACCAGTTTTACCGTAGTCGTCATTTCTTGTATTCCTCACTGTCTAGAGTTGCAGTTCTTTGCTTGCCCCTCCTGGCATAAAATTGCTCATTCAATGTAAACAGAACTGGTCAGTCTCAGCGAGATCACAACATTAAATCTGTTACTATTCCTGTCTCCCACTCACGCATTCTTTTCTTTATTTCAGTTTATTTATTGTGCTCCAAGAAAATAATGACAATTCCCATTAATCAAAATGGAAAATTAGACATAGAAGTGACAGATATTGAAGAAGTCAATCAATCTGCATACCTTGGCAGCTACATAGACCAGGATGGTGACACTAGAAAGGAAATTAGGATCAGAATTGCAAAAGCAGCATCAATCTTCAAGAATCTTGAGAACATATGGAACTCAAAAGTTATAATCACAAAAACCAAGTTAAAACTATTCAATTCAAATGTAATATCCACCCTCATTTATGCACGTGAAAGCTGGAAAACAACTAAAGAAATAGAAAAGAAATTAGACTCTTTTGAAAACAAATGCATAAGGAAAATACTCGGCATCAAGTGGAACGAATTCAAAAACAATGCAGAGATAAGACAGATGACTGAACAACAACCAGTCTCATGGGTGATCAGGAAAAGGAGATAGACATATGTTGGTCACTTGATGAGAAGAAATGATCAGAGAATCCGAAAACAAGCTATCAAGTGAAACACAACAGGCCAAAGAAAAAGAGGCAGACCGCGTGGAACTCTGAAGAGGACATTGTTAAGAGAGGTCAAATTAACAGGCATAAAATCCTTTGATGAGGTTGAAAGACTCGCCGAAGACAGGAAAAATTGGCGAACTACTTTGCGAGCCCTATGTGACGTTTAACAGCACGGGAAGGATATAAGATAAGAAGAAACGAGAAATTCAGAAATGCTGAAAGTGAATATGATTTGCTGCATTAAGTTTAAGTTAACAGACAGAAAAAATATTACACGGACAAGAAGTAATAAATATATTTCTAGTCTTATTGCTGTCTCCCAACCCCCACCTCCACCCCACCACCCCAGTATAATTCTCTGAAAGTTGCCATGAAGGAAGGAAACGTTCATTTTCTGGGAGTTGGTTTACTTTTGTCTTGTCACGTCACGTCAGGTTCTTTTGGAGTCGGTTAAAACTGAATTTGATAAACGTTTTCCGCTGCCAAGAATGTCAAGTCTATATCTATCTTAGAAATTTTAGAATACACGATGTGTCTACTCATGCCATTGCCAGTGTCACTAAGTTTGTTGGTGGGTGCTAGAACCGATGCAAAATTTATTTCTTATGTAACTACACAATAATTAATGTGTGAGTATATAACTATACAGGCCGAAGAAAAAAGGGCAGACCGCGCGAAACTCTGAAGAGGACATTATTAAGAGAGGCCAAGTTAAAAGGCATAAAATCCTTTGATGAGGTTGAAAGACTCGCCGAAGACAGGAAAAATTGGCGAACTACTTTGCGAGCCCTATGTGCCGTTTAACGGCACGGGAAGGATATAAGATATATAAGATAAGATGTAACTATACACGAAGCAACTGCAGTAGAGCTGTGATACCAGAATGTATAAACTAGGAAAAAGTAGGAACAGCTTTTTTTCTTCGACCTGTGTGTTTTCGTATGATTAAGGCTCACGCCGAAACGTCACAAGTATGTGCCCATTAAGTAATAAAGCGATTCCTATAATTCTCATAGTTTATACATTCTAATGTAACTAGATCTAGTAACATACATAAATATTGTTTCTAAACGTAAACATGAAATGAAAGACTACTGTTTATATTACTGTTTCTGCAACTACTTCTACGCCATTGTCTTCAGTTCTCTTGGAACATGTTTCTCAAAGACTTAGAACTTCTACTGATGCAATTGTCACGCACGTCAATGTTAGCAGTATCATTGATTGTAACTATTTCTTCTGTTACTACAATAGTTAACTATGACAGCTATTTATGTTGTTAATTTTTATCATTTGTTTCTCTCCATCTCCAACATGCAACAAAACAAGGACTGGGATAAACCGGAAACAACCATGAATACGGAAACATGACCGGACTGTCTTCTTTTTCTGAGAATTTGCCCACGTGATAACACAATATAAAATAAAAAAAATTTCATCTCATATCATGTGTCCTGTTTTTATTGTAACTATTATTTTGAGAATTATCTGAAATATTTATCATCATCATCATCATCATCATCATCATCATCATCATCATCATCATCATCTTGTGCTCTCTCCAGAATGAAGGTTGCTGGTAATGAATCTCTGGTTCCCTGGCTCCCTCGCCTTGATGGTGCCCTCAGCCAGGCTGTGCCCTGTCTATTCTCGTATTATCTTCCCATCTGCATCTTTATCTTTCTCTTGTTCTTGTGTCTTCCATCTTTCCTTCTAGTATGGTCTTCGGTATATTGTTATGTCTTCTAATAGCCAAAGCATTTAGATTTTTTTTTTCGTCTTTATTTCTTTGAGAAGTTCACATTCTTGGAATTTTCTAAAACGTGTGCATTTGTTCTTTTCATTCTCAATGCTATATGACCTGGTTTTTTTTTGTTTTTTGTAGAACCTCAAAGACAGGGAACTGTGGAGAGAAATGATCCCTACGCCACACTGCATGTCACTTGACTGATTGATTGATTGATGTAGAACCACATTTCTGCTGCATTAATCTTTCCCTCCCTTGCTTCCATAAGAAATAACATCTTATTGGCAGAAATGCAGATGAAGCCACTGACAACAATTATTGAGGAAAGACGCTGGCGATGGTTGGGACATGTGCTCCGAATGACTGACAACTCACTACCAAAAATAGCACTAAGATGGACACCACAGAGGAACAGAAGTAAGGGTAGACCAAAAGAGACATGGGGAAGAACAACAGAAAGGATGTTGAGCAATAGAGGGCTCACCTGGGCAAGAGCAGAAAAAAAAGGCGAAGGACAGGGATCTGCGGAAGCCCCATGTGCTCTGGGCACTTAAAGGTTCAGAGAGATAATCTTTCCCTCCATCTTTTTGCTTAGAGTCCATGTCTCTGCTACATACAGTAAAACAGAGTAGACATAAGACTTTACAAATCTAATTTTGTTTTTATGGGCAGATTTCTGGATAACAGCGTTGTCTTCTAGGTGTTGAGTGTATGTTTTGTCATCCCAATTCTTTTCTTTATCTTCATCTCACACCTATCTTCTTCATTTAGTGTGTGTCCTAGGTAGCTGTAGTTTGGTTTGTCACTTGTTCCAGTCTCTCTTTGTCTACGATTATATCCATATGTGGCTTCTGGTCTTTCCTGCAGAACACGATTACTTTGGTCTTATTGATATTGATCTGAAGTCTCCATTCAATAATTATACCGTGTCATATTAGCTTCAAGATGAGAGAATAGTGGTGTGAGGGTGCATATATACATATATACATACATACATACGTACGTACATACATACATACATATATACATACATACATATACATACATACATACATACATACATACATACATACATACATACATACATACATACATACATACATACACACATACATACATACGTACATACATACGTACATACATACATATATAAAGCCCAGTCACAGTAGAAAATGGACTTATGAAATCAAGACAGCTTTCAGACAAATGAGAAACATCTGCTGCGTGAAATATTTGAACAATGGTGATCTTTTGTTTAAATTAATAGATCACGTGAATAGAAACGACTAAAGTGTTGTGTCTGTATGAAACTGGCTCTTGTATTCTAGTGTTCGTGTCAGAGTGACATTGTTAGTCCCAGACGTATAAAGTTATGTACACACTACATAGTCTAGTTTTATCACACGAATAATCTTTAGGTATAAGCACATATAAAACTAAACATACAAATATACACAAACCCACTGCAGTAAAGCTGTAATAACAAAATGTTAAAATTATTTAACACAGAAGTAGGAGGAACTTTATTAACAGAGCAACAGTTGTAACGTTTCAGTTTACATCTTAATCATACAAAACTTACATGACAATGGAATAGGAAAACATAAATTCACATCAGTGATATATAAGAAATAAGAATGAAAAAATAATGGGAAAAAAGGAGCACTTAGCTGTAGCTTGCAAGAAAGTGTCTTTGAAAGTGCAGAATTTGAACTTCATTTCTGCATTTGTACTCGTTTAGACGGGATATTTTCAGTCCATGTAAGATGCGGGTTGTTAAATGCTGTGCGTACTACACTCTCCTTTATAATATATAAAAGTGAGCATTAAAAGAAGAAAATGAAAAAGAAAACAGAGACTCTTGAATCAATCTACAGAACAATGTGAGGTATCCAAAGATAGACAATAAAATAAACAAGGAAGAACTAAGTCAAGTGACCTAAAAGAGAAATAATGAAACATATAAATATGAAACAGATAAAAAAAGCATAATACAATAATGAAACCTGTGGTTGAGGGAAAAGATGAAGGGAAAATAGAAAAAGAATAAACTGATAGAGATGGATGGACGGAATGAAAAGATATATAGGATTCAGGTTGGCTAGCTCATGTGTGAAAGCGAAGGACAGAATAATTTATGACGTCCCTTGCAGCCAACCATTCCTGATGGAATGGCACAAGATGATGATATGTTTTGAAGGTGATGTAAACATGATACTTCTGAGATATAATAGAATTGATATTGTTAAGAAATTTATATAATTTTCGCTTGGTTTCTTGCATAAGAAGATGTAGTTGGTTACTAGTCTAGTTTGTTGGCATCGCAAGCAGCTCAGTCGGAATTTTAGATCTATGGACCTTGACATCCAAGTCCCTCTAGAGGGCTTAGTACAGAACCAACTTCTACTACTGATTGCTTTCCTCACTCACAAAGCAGAGCATGTAGGGGAATAATTAATAGTAATATCGCAGGAATAATGTTCCTCATTAATTAGTGACTTAATGGGACGAGACGCATGCCGAAAGAGATCCGCAGCCGATTGCTTGTTGGTGTTAGTGAACCATAGCCGATTGTTTGTTGGTGTTAGTGAATCATAGCCGATTGTTTGTTGGCGCTAGTGAACCATAGCCGATTGTTGTTGGTGCTAGTGAACCATAATCAATTGTCTGTTGGTGCTAGTGAACCATAGCCGATTGTTTGTTAGTGCTAGTGAACCATAGCCGATTGTTTCTTGGCGCTAGTGAACCATAGCCGATTGTTTGTTGGTGCTAGTGAACCATAATCAATTGTCTGTTGGTGCTAGTGAACCATAGCCGATTGTTTGTTGGCGCTAGTGAACCATAGCCGATTGTTTGTTGGTGCTAGTGAACCATAGCCGATTGTTTGTTGGCGCTAGTGAACCATAGCCGATTGTTTGTTGGTGCTAGTGAACCATAGCCGATTGTTTGTTGGTGTTAGTGAATCATAGCCGATTGTTTGTTGGGCTAGTGAATCATAGCCGATTGTTTGTTGGTGCTAGTGAACCATAGCCGATTGTTTGTTGGTGCTAGTGAACCATAGCCGATTGTTTGTTGGCGCTAGTGAACCATAGCCAATTGTTGTTGGTGCTAGTGAACCATAATCAATTGTCTGTTGGTGCTAGTGAACCATAGCCGATTGTTTGTTAGTGCTAGTGAACCATAGCCGATTGTTTCTTGGCGCTAGTGAACCATAGCCGATTGTTTGTTGGTGCTAGTGAACCATAATCAATTGTCTGTTGGTGCTAGTGAACCATAGCCGATTGTTTGTTGGCGCTAGTGAACCATAGCCGATTGTTTGTTGGTGCTAGTGAACCATAGCCGATTGTTTGTTGGCGCTAGTGAACCATAGCCGATTGTTTGTTGGTGCTAGTGAACCATAGCCGATTGTTTGTTGGTGTTAGTGAATCATAGCCGATTGTTTGTTGGGCTAGTGAATCATAGCCGATTGTTTGTTGGTGCTAGTGAACCATAGCCGATTGTTTGTTGGTGCTAGTGAACCATAGCCGATTGTTTGTTGGCGCTAGTGAACCATAGCCAATTGTTTGGTGGCGCTAGTGAACCATAGCCGATTGTTTGTTGGTGTTAGTGAATCATAGCCGATTGTTTGTTGGGCTAGTGAATCATAGCCGATTGTTTGTTGGTGCTAGTGAACCATAGCCGATTGCTTGTTGGCGCTAGTGAACCATAGCCGATTGTTTGTTGGGGCTAGTGAACCATAGCCGATTGTTTGTTGGTTCTAGTGAACCATATCCGATTGTTTGTTGGTGCTAGTGAACCATAGACGATTGATTGTTGGGACTAGTGAACCATAGACGATTGTTTGTTGGGGTTAGTGAACCATAGACGGTTCTTTGTTGGGACTAGTGAATCATGGCCGATTGTTTGTTGGTGCTAGTGAACCATATTAGACAGTTTGTTGGTGCTAGGGAACCATAGTCGATTGTTTGTTGGGGCTAGTGAATCATAGCCGATTGTTTGTTGGCGCTAGTGAACCATGGCCGATTGTTTGTTGAGGCTAGTGAACCACAGCCGACTGTTTGTTGGTGATAGTGAACCATAGCCAATTGTTTGCTTGGACTAGTGAACCATATCCGATTGTTTGTTGGTGCTAGTGAACCATAACCGATTGTTTGTTGGGACTAGTGAACCATAACCGATTGTTTGTTGATGCTAGTGAACCAATAATCTATTGTTTGTTGGTTCTAGTGAACCATAAACGATTGTTTGTTGGTGCTAGTGAACCATAGCTGATTTTTTTTTTGTTGAGGCAAGTGAACCATAGCCGATTGTTTGTTGGTGCTAGGGAACCATAGTCGATTGTTTGTTGGTTCTAGTGAACCATATCCGATTGTTTGTTGGAACTAGTGAACCATAGACGATTGATTGTTGGGACTAGTGAACCATAAACGATTGTTTGTTGGTTCTAGTGAACCATATTAGACAGTTTGTTGGTGCTAGTGAACCATAGTCGATTGTTTGTTGGTTCTAGTGAACCATATCCGATTGTTTGTTGAGGATAGTGAACCATAGTCGAATGTTTGTTGGTGCTAGTGAACCAATAATCTATTGTTTGTTGGTGCTAGTGAACCATAGCCGATTGTTTGTTGGGGCTAGTGAACCACAGCCGACTGTTTGTTGGGACTAGTGAACCATAAACGATTGTTTGTTGATGCTAGTGAACCAATAATCTATTGTTTGTTGGTTCTAGTGAACCATAGACGATTGTTTGTTGGGGTAGTGAACAATAGCCGATTGTTTGTTGAGGCTAGTGAACCATAGTCGATTGTTTGCTGGTGCTAGTGAACCATAGTCGATTGTTTGTTGGTGCTAGTGAACCATAGTCGACTGTTTGTTGGTGATAGTGAACCATAGCCGATTGTTTGTTTGTGATAGTGAACCATAGTCGACTGGTTGTTGGTGCTAGTGAACCATAAACGATTGTTTGTTGAGGCTAGTGAACCACAGCCGACTGTTTGTTGGTGATAGTGAACCATATTAGACAGTTTGTTGGTGCTAGTGAACCATAGTCGACTGGTTGTTGGTGCTAGTGAACCATATTAGACAGTTTGTTGGTGCTAGTGAACCATGGCCGATTGTTTGTTGGAACTAGTGAACCATAGTCGACTGTTTGTTGGTGATAGTGAACCATAGCCAATTGTTTGCTTGGACTAGTGAACCATAGTCGACTGGTTGTTGGTGCTAGTGAACCATAAACGATTGTTTGTTGAGGCTAGTGAACCATGGCCGATTGTTTGTTGGTGTTAGTGAATCATAGCCGATTGTTTGTTGAGGCTAGTGAACCATGGCCGATTGTTTGTTGGTGTTAGTGAATCATAGCCGATTGTTTGTTGAGGCTAGTGAACCACAGCCGACTGTTTGTTGGTGATAGTGAACCATAGCCAATTGTTTGCTTGGACTAGTGAACCATAGTCGACTGGTTGTTGGTGCTAGTGAACCATAAACGATTGTTTGTTGAGGCTAGTGAACCACAGCCGACTGTTTGTTGGTGATAGTGAACCATAGCCGATTGTTTGTTGAGGCTAGTGAACCACAGCCGACTGTTTGTTGGTGATAGTGAACCATAGCCAATTGTTTGCTTGGACTAGTGAACCATAGTCGACTGGTTGTTGGTGCTAGTGAACCATAAACGATTGTTTGTTGAGGCTAGTGAACCATGGCCGATTGTTTGTTGGTGTTAGTGAATCATAGCCGATTGTTTGTTGAGGCTAGTGAACCACAGCCGACTGTTTGTTGGTGATAGTGAACCATAGCCGATTGTTTGTTGAGGCTAGTGAACCACAGCCGACTGTTTGTTGGTGATAGTGAACCATATTAGACAGTTTGTTGGTGCTAGTGAACCATAGTCGGCTGTTTGTTGGGGTAGTGAACAATAGCCGATTGTTTGTTGGGGCAAGTGAACCACAGCCGACTGTTTGTTGGTGATAGTGAACCATAGCCAATTGTTTGCTTGGACTAGTGAACCATAGTCGACTGGTTGTTGGTGCTAGTGAACCATAAACGATTGTTTGTTGAGGCTAGTGAACCATGGCCGATTGTTTGTTGGTGTTAGTGAATCATAGCCGATTGTTTGTTGAGGCTAGTGAACCACAGCCGACTGTTTGTTGGTGATAGTGAACCATATTAGACAGTTTGTTGGTGCTAGTGAACCATAGTCGACTGGTTGTTGGTGCTAGTGAACCATAAACGATTGTTTGTTGAGGCTAGTGAACCATAGCCGATTGTTTGTTGGTGCTAGTGAACCATAAACGATTGTTTGTTGAGGCTAGTGAACCATGGCCGATTGTTTGTTGATGCTAGTGAACCATATTAGACAGTTTGTTGGTGCTAGTGAACCATGGCCGATTGTTTGTTGGAACTAGTGAACCATAGTCGACTGGTTGTTGGTGCTAGTGAACCATATTAGACAGTTTGTTGGTGCTAGTGAACCATAGCCGATTGTTTGCTGGGACTAGTGAACCATAAACGATTGTTTGTTGAGGCTAGTGAACCATAGCCGATTGTTTGTTGATGCTAGTGAACCATAAACGATTGTTTGTTGAGGCTAGTGAACCATGGCCGATTGTTTGTTGGAACTAGTGAACCATAGTCGACTGTTTGTTGGTGATAGTGAACCATATTAGACAGTTTGTTGGTGCTAGGGAACCATAGTCGACTGTTTGTTGGTGATAGTGAACCATATTAGACAGTTTGTTGGTGCTAGTGAACCATAGACGATTGTTTGTTGATGCTAGTGAACCATATTAGACAGTTTGTTGGTGCTAGTGAACCATGGCCGATTGTTTGTTGATGCTAGTGAACCATATTAGACAGTTTGTTGGTGCTAGTGAACCATAGTCGACTGTTTGTTGGTGATAGTGAACCATATTAGACAGTTTGTTGGTGCTAGTGAACCATGGCCGATTGTTTGTTGGAACTAGTGAACCATAGTCGATTGTTTGTTGGTGCTAGTGAACCATAGTCGATTGTTTGTTGGTGCTAGTGAACCATAGTCGATTGTTTGTTGGTGCTAGTGAACCATAGTCGACTGGTTGTTGGTGCTAGTGAACCATATTAGACAGTTACAGGCTGGTGGTGTTAAAACAGTAGACATTCACAGCCTAGTGATGTTAAAACATTAGACATTCACAGACTGGTGATGTTAAAACAGTAGACAGGCACAGGCTGGTGATGTTAAAACAGTAGACAGTCACAGGCTGGTGATATTAAAACAGTAGACATTCACAGGCTGGTGATGTTAAAACAGTAGACAGTCACGGGCTGGTGATATTAAAGCAGTAGACAGTTTCAGGCTGGTGATGTTAAAACAGTACACAGTCACAGGCTGGTGATGTTAAAATAGTAGACAGTCACAGGCTTGTGATGTTAAAACAGTAGACAGTCACGGGATTGTGATGTTAAAACAGTAGACAGTCACAGGCTGGTGATGTTAAAACAGTAGATAGTCACAGGCTGTTGATGTTAAAACAGTAGACAGTCACGGGCTGCTGATGTTAAAGCAGTAGACAGTCACATGCTGGTGGTGTTAAAACAGCAAACAGTCAAATGCTGGTGATGATAAAACAGTAGACAGTCACGTGCTGTTGATGTTAAAACAGTAGACAGTTACAGGCTTGTCACGTTAAAACAGTAGCCAGGGACAGGCTGGTGATGTTAAAACAGTAGACAGTCACGGGATGGTGATGTTAAAACAGTAGATAGTCACAGGTTGCTGATGTTAAAAGCGTAGACAGTCACAGGCTGGTAGTGTTAAAACAGTAGACATTCACATGCCGGTGATGTTAAAACAGTAGACAGTCACAGGCTGGTGATGTTAAAACAGTAGACAGTAAAATGCTGGTGATGTTAAACCAATAGACAGGCACCAGGTTGGTGATGTTGAAATTGTAGATAGGCATAGGCTGGTGATGTTTAAACAGTAGACAGTCACAGGCTGGTGATGTTAAAACAGTAGATAGTTACAGGCTGGTTATGTTAAAACAGTAGACAGTCACTTGCTGGTGGTGTTAAAACAATAAACAGTCACAGGCTGGTTATGTTAAAACAGTAGACAGTCACTTGCTGGTGGTGTTAAAACAGTAGACAGTCACAGGCTGGTTATGTTAAAACAGTAGACATTTACAGGCTGGTGGTGTTAAAACAATAGACAATCACGGGCTGGTGATGATAAAACAGTAGACAGTCACGTGCTGTTGATGTTAAAACAGTAGACAGTTACAGGCTTGTCACGTTAAAACAGTAGCCAGGGACAGGCTGGTGGTGTTAAAACAGTAGACAGTCACAGGCTGGTGATGTTAAAACAGTAGACAGTCACAGGCTGGTGATGTTAAAAGCGTAGACAGTCACAGGCTGGTAGTGTTAAAACAGTAGACATTCACATGCCGGTGATGTTAAAACAGTAGACAGTCACAGGCTGGTGATGTTAAAACAGTAGACAGTCAAAGGCTGGTGATGTTAAACCAATAGACAGGCACCAGGTTGGTGATGTTGAAATTGTAGATAGGCATAGGCTGGTGATGTTTAAACAGTAGACAGTCACAGGCTGGTGATGTTAAAACAGTAGACAGGCACAGGCTGGTTATGTTAAAACAGTAGACAGTCACTTGCTGGTGGTGTTAAAACAATAAACAGTCACAGGCTGGTTATGTTAAAACAGTAGACAGTCACTTGCTGGTGGTGTTAAAACAGTAGACAGTCACAGGCTGGTTATGTTAAAACAGTAGACATTTACAGGCTGGTGGTGTTAAAACAATAGACAATCACGGGCTGGTGATGATAAAACAGTAGACATTTACAGGCTGGTGATGTTGAAACAGTAGACAAAGGCTGGTGGTGTTAAAACAGTAGACAGTTACAGGCTGGTGGTGTTAAAACAGTAGACATTCACAGGCTGGTGATGTTAAAACATTAGACATTCACAGACTGGTGATGTTAAAACAGTAGACAGGCACAGGCTGGTGATGTTAAAACAGTAGACAGTCACAGGCTGGTGATGTTAAAACAGTAAACAGTCTGGGGCTGGTGATGTTAAAACAGTAGACAGTCTCAGGCTGGTGATCTTAAAACAGTAGACAATCAGGGCTCTGGTGATGTTAAAATAGTAGACAGTCTCGGGCTGGTGATGTTAAAACGGTAGACAGTCACAGGCTGGTGATGTTAAAACAGTAGACAGTCACGGGATGGTGATGTTAAAACAGTAGACAGTCACAGGCTTGTTATGTTAAAACAGTAGATAGTCACAGGCTGGTGATGTAAAAAAAGTAGACAGTCACTTGCTGGTGATGTTAAAACAGTAGACAGTCACATGCTGGTGGTGTTAAAACAGTAGACAGTCACATGCTGATGATGATAAAACAGTAGACAGTCACGCGCTGTTGATGTGAAAACAGTAGACAGTTACAGGCTTGTCATGTTAAAACAGTAGCCAGGGACAGGCCTGTGATGTTAAAACAGTAGACAGTCACAGGCTGGTGATGTTAAAAGAGTAGGCCGTCACAGGCTGGTTATGTTAAAACAGTAGACAGTCACAGGCTGGTAATGTAAAAAAAGTAGACATTCACTTGCTGGTGATGTTAAAACTGTAGACAGTCACGGGCTGGCGATGTTATAGCAGTAGACAGTCACAGGCTGGTGATGTTAAAACAGTAGACAGTCACGCGGTGGTGATTTTAAAACAGTAGACAGTCACGCGCTGGTGATGTTAAAACAGTAGACAGTCATGGGCTGGTGATGTTAAAACAGTAGTCAGTTACAGGCTGGTGATGTTAAAACAGTAGACAGTCACGGGCTAGTGATGTTAAAACAGTAGACAGTCACGGGCTGGTGATGTTAAAACAGTAGACAATCACAGGCTGGTTATGTTAAAACAGTAGACAGTCACAGGCTAGTCATTTTAAAACAGTAGACAGGCACAGGCTAGTGATGTTAAAACGGTAGACATGCACATGCTGGTGATGTCAAAAGAGTAGACAGTCACAGGCTGGTGATCTTAAAATAGTAAACAGTTACAGGCTTTTAATGTCAAACCACTCCACGTGCAACAAAGGTGTTAACCAATAACGGACTGCAATAACAAATACTTCACATTATCTAGTGTGATAGCCTGGTAACACAAGGACTCCATTAAGCATATCAGACACAGTTTCCCAAGCCTTTGTGGATCATGCCCCACCTCAACGCCTCAAAAATAGTGATTCCTTCTATCCCCTTACCTCCCCTCCTCCCCGCCGCAGGGTATTAGACAACCAATTTCTGAAAAAGTATAACATAAACTTATTCTAATTCCCCTTCCCCCTCAAACTCAATAAATATTCAACACCCCCCCCCCCGCCCGCTGGGAATCACTGATCTAAGCTAAAGTTGTCTTGCATGGAGGTTAAGATAAAAAAGGAATCGAAGAGACTTTACGCAAACTCTCAGAAAGGAATTGAAGAGACTTTACACAAACTCTCCGAAAGGAATTGAAGAGACTTTACGCAAACTCGCAGAAAGGACGAGGAAAGTTCTATCGTCTCTCAAGAATAGTCGTTCAGATCCACCAAAATAGAATGAAAGTGAGGAACACTACTGAGGTCTCATACAGCAGTGTGGTCTTGTAGAGAGTCACATAGAGCAGCGTGGTCTGGTAGAGAGTCACATAGAGCAGTGTGGTCTTGTAGAGAGTCACATAGAGCAGCGTGGTCTGGTAGAGAGTCACACAGAGCAGCGTGGTTTGGTAGAGAATCACATAGAGCAGTGTGGTCGTGTAGAGAGTCACATAGAGCAGTGTGGTCTTGTAGAGAGTCACATAGAGCAGCGTGGTCTGGTAGAGAGTCACACAGAGCAGCGTGGTTTGGTAGAGAATCACATAGAGCAGTGTGGTCGTGTAGAGAGTCACATAGAGCAGTGTGGTCTTGTAGAGAGTCACATAGAGCAGCGTGGTCTGGTAGAGTGTCTCATAGAACAGCGTGGTCTGGTAGAGTGTCTCATAGAAAAGCGTGGTCTGGTAGAGAGTTTCGTGAGCCACGTGTGATACTTGATTGTTGAGAAATCATTGTTGGCAAAATAAACTTCCTATCTTCTTAGGTCTTCCTATCTTTCTTTCTTCCATTATGTACCCTTCTAAGACGGTCTTCTCTAGATTATCCTAATTCAATATATATGACAATAAAGAGAGATAAGAATATTTATATTCTGGAAGATAAATGATACATAAGAAACGGATGATATGAGAAACACTCCAGTCGATAGACAGAATAAGAAATTCGTGATAACATAAATATTCCAAGGGATTAACGAAAAAAAAATGATAAAAAATACTTCAACTGATAAGCGAAAGAATAAATAAATGATAACATACATACTTCAACTGATAAACAGTAGAATAGATAAATGATAAAATAAATACTTCAGCTGGTAAACGAAAGAATAGCTAAATGACAACATAAATACTTCAATTAATAAACGAAAGGAAAGAAGAAATGGATGATAACTTAAATACGTCAACTGATAAAGAAAAGAAGAAATGGATGATAACTTAAATGCAACAACTGATAAACAAAAGAATAGATAAATGATAACATAAATACTCCAACCTATAAACAAAACAAAAAAGAAATGGATGATAACTTAAATACGTCAACTGATAAAGAAAAGAAGAAATGGATGATAACTTAAATGCATCAACTGATAAATGAAAGAATAGATAAATGATAACATAAATACTCCAACTAATAAACAGAAGATGAAGTAAAGTTTATCAAGACTGACAAAGGGAGATAAAAAAATGCACTTGCTTGTGGCTTGTGGACAAAGAAGGGACGCAAAAATGATTGTACTAAACCAAAGGTCGACAAGCTTCTGATTAAAAAAATCTTAAGATCGAAAAGGACATAACAATTTATTTTATGATAGGAGTGACTCGATTGTTACCCTTTGTCTACTAAGACCTCGAACGCCACCTTGTAAGTGGCTGGTAGTCCACATTTATGATTATAGTTTATAAATGAAAATACTAATAATAAAATATAAAACTATGAATAATATTTATTTCTCTTAAATAATATTATATAACAATGACACCACAGTGCTATGCCGTCCCGGGGGAGGGGGGAGGGGGGAGGGAGGGGCATTTTTCCGATCCCTGTAATAGCGCGACTGTACTAGGACCAGCAAATGGAAACCCTAAAGATGTCGCTCGTGTTTTTAATGGTTTCTACAATCTGGAAAACAGAACCTTCAATTATAGAAGGCTAAGGTTTGTGTAGATTCAACCTTTATTTTTACAAAAATAAGCAGTACCGACTGCATTCCATCTGTTTATTTATAGCTGCAAGTTAGGAATTCTTGCTTATACTAGTTGTCACTCACTTGTGTTCTTGTTGTACCTTGTCACTCACTTGTGTACTTGTTGTACACCTTGACACTATTTTGTGTTCTTGTTGTACATCTTGACACTCACTTGTGTTCTTGTTGTACACCTTGACACTCACTTGTGTTCTTGTTGTACTTTGTCACTCATTCGTGTTCTTGTCATA
>CM019701.1:12969671-13080724 GCA_009760885.1 Achatina immaculata | reverse complement strand
TTCTACGCCATTATCTTCAGTTCTCTTGGAACATGTTTCTCAAAGACTTAGAACTTCTACTGATGCAATTGTCACGCACGCCAATGTTAGCAGTATCATTGATTGTAACTATTTCTTCTGTTACTACAATAGTTAACTATGACGGCTATTTATGTTGTTAATTGTTATCATTTGTTTCTCTCCATCTCCAACATGCAACAAAACAAGGACTGCGATAAACCGGAAACAACCATGAATACGGAAACATGACCGGACTGTCTTCTTTTTCTGAGAATTTGTCCACGTGATATCACAATATAAAATAAAAGAAATATTTCATCTCATATCATGTGTCCTGTTTTTATTGTAACTATTATTTTGAGAAGTAGCTGAAATATGTATCATCATCATCATCATCATCATCATCATCATCATCATCATCATTATCTTGTGCCCTCTCCAGCATGAAGGTTGCTGGTAATGAATCTCTGGTTCCCTGGCTCCCTCGCCTTGATGGTGCCCTCAGCCAGGCTGTGCCCTGTCTATTCTCGTGTTATCTTCCCATCTGCATCTGTATCTTTCTCTTGTTCTTGTGTCTTCCATCTTTCCTTCTAGTATGGTCTTCGGTATATTGTTATCTCTTCTAATAGCCAAAGCATTTAGATTTTTTTTTCGTCTTTATTTCTTTGAGAAGTTCACATTCTTGGAATTTTCTAAAACTTGTGCATGTGTTCTTTTCATTCTCCATGCTATATGACCTGGTTTTTATTGTAGAACCTCAAAGACAGGGAACTGTTGTTAAATGCTGTGCGTACTACACTCTCTTTTATAATGTATACAAGTGAGCATTAAAAGAAGAAAATGGAAAAGAAAACAGAGACTCTTGAAACAATCTACAGAACAATGTGAGGTATCCAAAGATAGACAATAAAATAAACAAGGAAGAACTAAGTCAAGTGACCTTAAAGAGAAATAATGAAACATGTAACAGATAAAAAAAAGCATAATACAATAGTGAAACCTGTGGTTGACTGAAAAGATGAAGGGAAAATAGAAAAAGGACTAAACCGACAGAGATGGATGGACGGAATGAAAAGATATATAGGATTCAGGTTGGCTAGCTCTTGTGTAAAAGAGAAGGACAGAATAATTTATGACGTCCCTTGCAGCCAACCATTCCTGATGGAATGGCACACGATGATGATATGTTTTGAAGGTGACGTAAACATGACGCTTCTGAGATATAATAGAATTGATGTTGTTAAGAAATGTATATAATTTTCGCTTGGTTTCTTGCATAAGAAGATGTAGTTGGTTACTAGTCTAGTTTGTTGGCATCGCCAGCAGCTCAGTCGGATTTTTAGATCTATAGATCTTGACATCCAAGTCCCTCTAGAGGGCTTAGTACAGAACCAAATTCTACTACTGATTGCTTTCCTCAATCACAAAGCAGCACACATAGGGGAATAATTAATAATAACATCGCAGGAATAATGTTCCTCATTAATAAGTGACTTAATGCGGACGAGACGCAGTACTCACGCTGGACGAGACGCAGTACTCACGCTGGACGAGATAGCGGTCAATGAGCCATAGCCGATTGTTTGTTGGGGCTAGTGAACCATATCCGATTGTTTGTTGGGGCTAGTGAACCATAGTCGATTGTTTGTTGGGGGTACTGAACCATAGTCAATTGTTTGTTGGGGCTAGTGAACCATAGCCGATTGTTTGTTGGGGCTAGTGAACCGTAATCGATTGTTTGTTGGGGCTAGTGAACCGTAATATATTGCTGTTGGGGCTAGTGAACCATAGCCGATTGTTTGTTGGGGCTAGTGAACCATAGCCGATTGTTTGTTGGGGCTAGTGAACCATAGCCGACTGTTTGTTGGGACTAGTGAACCATAGCCGATTGTTTGTTAGGGCTAGTGAACCATAGCCGATTGTTTGTTGGGGCTAGTGAAGCATAGTCGATTGTTGTTGGGGCTAGTGAACCATAGCCGATTGTTTGTTAGGGCTAGTGAACCATAGCCGATTGTTTGTTAGGGCTAGTGAACCATAGCCGATTGTTTGTTGGGGCTAGTGAAGCATAGTCGATTGTTGTTTGGGCTAGTCAACCATAGCCGATTGTTTGTTAGGGCTAGTGAACCATAGCGGATTGTTTGTTAGGGCTAGTGAACCATAGCCGATTGTTTGTTAGGGCTAGTGAACCATAGCCGATTGTTTGTTAGGGCTAGTGAACCATAGCCGATTGTTTGTTGAGGCTAGTGAACCATAGCCGATTGTTTGTTAGGGCTAGCGAACCATAGCCGATTGTTTGTTAGGGCTAGTGAACCATAGCCGATTGTTTGTTGATGCTAGTGAACCATAGCCGATTGTTTGTTGGGGCTAGTGAAGCATAGTCGATTGTTGTTTGGGCTAGTGAAACATGGCCGATTGTTTGTTAGGGCTAGTGAACCATAGCCGGTTGTTTATTGGGGCTAGTGAACCATAGCCGATTGTTTGTTGAGGCGAGTGAACCATAGCCGACTGTTTGTTGAGGCTAGTGAACCATAGCCGATAGTTTGTTGAGGCTAGTGAACCATAGCCGATAGTTTGTTGAGGCTAGTGAACCATAGCCGATTGTTTGTTGAGGCTAGTGAACCATAGTCAATTGTTTATTGGGGCTAGTGAACCATAGTCAATTGTTTGTTGGGGCTAGTGAACCATAGCGTACCAGGACTCTATTCCATCTTCTTGTGGTGAAGCTAGAAACAAGCGTGGTTCGACCTAGATAATAAAGATATAACGAGAAGGCGAACCTGGTCCTAAAACAATTAAAAACCTGAAGTAGGATGTGTGGCCAGGAAAGACGCACAACAGTGCGAAGGTGGAGAACTCAGCGCGAGAAATATAATCTGACAAATCTGAGTTTTATTTGCGTGTAACATGTGGCGACTTTAGCAAATTAATTAATTATGTACTTCATCTAATTTAGTTCGTTAAAAAACAAATAATAGTTCAATTTTTTTTACACAAATGTAAGCTTTGTTTTAGCATCAGTGACTGAAAACTGATCACGTGAGGAAATTAATTTTCATTTAAATTGTTTTTCCAGTTTGTCAGTAAATCTGCTTCAAGAACTCCTGAGTGTAAATCATGAAGATACCATGACATTAATCAGTATTTGTCTATTAGCATATTTTTCAGCCACTGTAAATGGACAGTAATCTTTAACTTGACAAGTAAATTATCAATTTCTGTGAAGAAAGACGTGGTTCTAGAACAAGTGCCAGCTGATACTCACTGATGTAGGGAACTACTTTTATCCTAGACAGTCACAGGCTGGTGGTGTTAAAAAAGTAGACAGTCACAGGCTGGTGATGTTAAAACAGTTGACAGTCACAGGCTGGTGGTGTTAAAAAAGTAGACAGTCACAGGCCGGTGATGTTAAAACAGTTGACAGTCACAGGCTGGTGATATTAAAACAGTAGACAGTCACAGGCTGGTCATGTTAAAACAGTAGAGAGTCACGGGCTGGCGATGTTAAAACAGTAGACAGTCAAGGGCTGGTGATGTTAAAACAGTAGACAGTCAAGGGCTGGTGATGTTAAAACAGTAGACAGTCAAGGGCTGGTGATGTTAAAACAGTAGACAGGCACAGGCTGCTGATGTTAAAACAGTAGACAGTCACATGCTGGTCATGTTAAAACAGTAGACAGTCAAGGGCTGGTGATTTTAAAACAGTAGACAGTCAAGGGCTGGTGATGTTAAGATAGTAGATAGTCACAGGCTGGTGATGCTAAAACAGTAGACAGTCACGTCCTGGTGATGTTAAAACAGTTGACAGTCACGGGCTGGTGATGTTAAAAAAGTAGACAGTCACAGGCTAGTCATGTTAAAACAGTAGACAGTCACAGGCTAGTCATGTTAAAACAGTAGAAATGCACAGGTTAGTCATGTTAAAACAGTAGACAGTCACAGGCTGGTGATGTTAAAACAGTAGACAGTCACAGGCTGGTCATGTAAAAACACTCCACATGCAACAAAGGTGTTAACCAATAATGGATTGCAAGAACAAATACTTCACATTATCTAGTGTGATAGCCTGGTAACACAAGGACTCCATTAAACATATCAGACAATATTTCCCAAGCCTTTTTGAATCATGCCCCAACTCAACGCCTCAAAAAATATTGATTCCTTCTATCCCCTTACCTCCCCTCCTCCCTGCCGCAGGATATTAGACGACCAATTTCTGAACAAGTATAACATAAACTTATTCTACTTCCCCTCCTCCCTCAACCTCAATAAATATTCAACACCCCCCCCCCCCGCCCGCTGGGAATCACTGATCTAAGCTAAAGTTGTCTTGCATGCAGGTTAAGATAAAAAAGGAATCGAAGAGACTTTACTCAAATTCTCAGAAAGGAATCGAAGAGACTTTATACAAACTCTCAGAAAGGAATTGAAGAGACTTTACACAAACTCTCAGAAAGGAATCGAAGAGACTTTACACAAACTCTCAGAAAGGAATTGAAGAGACTTTATACAAACTCTCAGAAAGGAATTGAAGAGACTTTACACAAACTCTCAGAAAGGAATCGAAGAGACTTTACACAAACTCTCAGAAAGGAATCGAAGAGACTTTACACAAACTCTCAGAAAGGAATTGAAGAGACTTTACACAAACTCTCAGAAAGGAATTGAAGAGACTTTACGCAAACTCTCAGAAAGGAATTGAAGAGACTTAACACAAACTCTCAGTAAGGAATTGAAGAGACTTTACGCAAACTCTCAGAAAGGACTTGAAGAGACTTTACGCAAACTCTCAGAAAGGACGAGGAAAGTTCTATCGTCTCTCAAGAATAGTCGTTCAGATCCACCAAAATAGAATGAAAGTGAGGAACACTACTGAGGTCTTGTAGAGAGTCACATAGAGCAGCGTGGTTTGATAGAGAATCACATAGAGCAGTGTGGTTTGATAGAGAATCAGGTTCTAAGGACTGCAAACGCGCCACAAACAGCCTCTGGCAGTCAAGTCCAGCTCCTGGCCTTCCCGTGGCAGAACTGTTTTAAACTGACAGGAGAAGGGGCGAGGGCGAATATCTGGCGCCTGAAAACCAGTTACTTAGGGTAGATGAGTGTCACGTTTGGTAGCTCATCTGCCGCTGTTGGCGAGATCTTCAGCTGCCGTGCGTGGAGCGGTGCTCTTCCCGGCCAATGAAGAAATTTGCAGATGAGGTTGCCGCGCAGCATCACTGCGGAAAAGGTGGTTGAAAGAATAAAGCGAAGCAAACAGTCAAATCACGGCACCTCTGGTCTGGAGGTCAGCCACGTCCTGAATGCAGTCATATCGGGTGAAATGCATGAACCGGCTTGTCCCAGAGGTTAAGTCACTGCTGGCTTAACTTTTCAAATGCCGCGCGTGGAGTGAAGCTCCTCCCGGTTAAGGAAGTAAATGCGGAAATAAAGGTTGCTGTGCGGCGCCGATGGGAAAAGGTGGTGGAAAGAGAAGTTTAAGCTGATATGTCCAGTAGTATCGCTACGAGAGCTATACCACGGCGCCTCTGCTCTAGAGGCCGCCTACGTCCGAAATACACCTACACTGGTGAAATATGCCTAAACCGGCACACACCAGGGGTCGAACTCGATGGCTAGACATGTCATGCCACCTCCGCTCTAGAGGTCGGTAACGCCTGATAACCACCCATACTGGTGAATTTTGCCTAAACCGGCTCATACCAGGGGTGAATCTTGAAGGCTATGAATGTCACAGTACCTCTGCCCTAGAGGTCCGTCCCGTCCCAAACACGCCCATACTGGGATAATGCCTAAACCGGCTCAACCCAGGGGTAGAAGTCACTAGTGGCGAGGATTCATCCTCCTGGACGAAAGCTCCATCCTGGGCACAACTAGGAAGGGTAGCGGCCACGACTACAAAATGCTGAAGTCGGAGACACTGGACCAGGGAAGTCTAGATAGGCAACCACCTCTCACCCGGCGGGGATGTCTGCGTATCCTAATCACGCTGAGGTTTTCCGGTGAGAAAGTCCAACCCTGGACTGGACGGGCAACCACCTCTCACCCGGCGGTGATACACGGGTATCTCAAAACACGTCGAGGTTTTCCGGTGAGAAAGTCCAACTCTGGCCTGGGTGGGCTAACCCCTCTCACCCAGCGGGGATGCTCTGATATTCCAAACACGTCGAGGTCTTCCGGTGAGAAAGTCCAACCCTAGCCTGGGTGGGCTAACCCCTCTCACCCAGCGGGGATGCTCTGATATTCCAAACACGTCGAGGTCTTCCGGTGAGAAAGTCCAACCCTGGACTGGACGGGCAACCACCTCTCACCCGGCGGTGATACACGGGTATCTCAAAACACGTCGAGGTCTTCCGGTGAGAAAGTCCAACCCTGGACTGGACGGGCAACCACCTCTCACCCGGCGGTGATACACGGGTATCTCAAAACACGTCGAGGTCTTCCGGTGAGAAAGTCCAACTCTGGCCTGGGTGGGCTAACCCCTCTCACCCAGCGGGGATGCTCTGATATTCCAAACACGTCGAGGTTTTCCGGTGAGAAAGTCCAACCCTGGACTGGACGGGCAACCACCTCTCACCCGGCGGTGATACACGGGTATCTCAAAACACGTCGAGGTTTTCCGGTGAGAAAGTCCAACTCTGGCCTGGGTGGGCTAACCCCTCTCACCCAGCGGGGATGCTCTGATATTCCAAACACGTCGAGGTCTTCCGGTGAGAAAGTCCAACCCTAGACCAAACTGGTGCAATGAAAACCACGGTGTCACGCAATCCCGCTTCGGAGACCCACCAAGAATACAGGCTAAAGCACTGTGATACTCTGAACACCTTGTGGTCCTTTCGTGGAACTCGTGTGGTCTATTTTGGACCACACAGGGGACCACGGGACCTAACGAGGACCACATGCGTGAATTCAGTAGGTTCACAGTGCGGTTTTTGGTGGTAGAAGTGAACGAAGAAGAAGAAGAAGAAGATAGAGAATCACATAGAGCAGTGTGGTCTTGTAGAGAGTCACATAGAGCAGTGTGGTCTTGTAGAGAGTCACATAGAGCAGCGTGGTCTGGTAGAGAGCTTATAAAGTATCGTGGTCTGGTAGAGAGTTTCATTGAGCAGCGTGGTCTGGTAAAGAGTCTCATAGAACATCGTGGTCTGGTAAAGAGTCTCATAGAGCAGCGTGGTCTGGTAGAGAGTCTCATAGAACAGCGTGGTCTGGTATAAGTATTAAATTAAACGGAACCATTCTAAAGTAGGTGCAGAAGTTCAAATACCTTGGAGCAGTAATAACTTCAGATGGGAAATGCAGAACAGAAATTAGGAACAGAATAGGTCAAACAAAGACTGCATTTCAGAGAATGAGAAACATATTAGCTAACACATCTTTATCAATGAATGTTAGAAAACGAGTCCTAAAATGCTATATTGAACCTATCTTGTTATATGGAAGTGAATCATGGACAATAGGCAAGTCTGCACAAAAATCATTGGAAGCAGCAGAAATGTGGTTTATTAGAAGAATGTTGCGAATCCCCTGGACAGCAAAACTAACTAATGAAGAATGTATGAGAAGAGCTGGAGAGACAAAAAACCTTGTCAGAAAGATAAGAGAGAGACAATGTACTTTCATAGGACATGCAATGAGAAGAGGGGGCATTGAAAATATTATAACAACAGGAAAAATAGAAGGAAGAAGATCAAGAGGAAGACCAAGAGAAATGATACTGGACAGTCTGACGGGATGGTGTGAGAGGAGATCACCAACTGAACTGATGGCTTGCATGAAGGATCGGGTACTCTGGAGAAGCATAATAGCCAACGCCAGTCGGCAAGGTACCTGATGATGATGATGATGATGGTCTGGTATAGAGTCTCATAGAACAGCGTGGTCTGGTAGAGTCTCATAGAACAGCGTGGTCTGGTAGAGAGTCTCAAAGAGCAGCACGGTCTGGTAGAGAGTCTCATAGAACAGCGTAGTTTGGTAGAGAGTCTCATAGAACAGTGTAGTTTGGTAGAGAGTCTCATAGAACAGCGTGGTCTGGTATAGAGTCTCATAGAACAGCGTGGTCTGGTAGAGTCTCATAGACCAGCGTGGTCTGGTAAAGAGTCTCATAGAACAGCGTGGTCTGGTAGAGAGTCTCATAGACCAGCGTGGTCTGGTAAAGAGTCTCATAGAACAGCGTGGTCTGGTAAAGAGTCTCATAGAACAGCGTGGTCTGGTAGAGAGTCTCATAGACCAGCGTGGTCTGGTAAAGAGTCTAATAGAACAGCGTGGTCTGGTAAAGAGTCTCATAGAACAGCGTGGTCTGGTAAAGAGTCTCATAGAACAGCGTGGTCTGGTAAAGAGTCTCATAGAGAAGCGTGGTCTGGTAGAGAGTCTCATAGAGGAGCGTGGTCTGGTAAAGAGTCTCATAGAGAAGCGTGGTCTGGTAGAGAGTCTCATAGACCAGCGTGGTCTGGTAAAGAGTCTCATAGAGGAGCGTGGTCTGGTAGTGAGTCTCATAGAACAGCGTGGTCTGGTATAGAGTCTCATAGAGCAGCGTGGTCTGGTAGAGAGTTTCATAGAACAGCGTGGTCTGGTAGAGAGTCTCATAGAACAGCGTGGTCTGGTAGAGAGTCTCATAGAACAGCGTGGTCTGGTAAAGAGTCTCATAGAACAGCGTGGTCTGGTAGAGAGTCTCATAGAACAGCGTGGTCTGGTAGAGAGTTTCGTGCGCCACGTGTGATACTTGATTGTTGAGAAATCATTGTTGGCAAAATAAACTTCCTATCTTCTTAGGTCTTCCTATCTTTCTTTTTCCCGTTATGTACCCTTCCAAGACGGTCTTATCTAGATTATCATAATTCAATATATATGACAATGAAGAGAGATAAGAACATTTATATTCTGGAAGATAAATGATACATAAGAAACGGATGATATGAGAAACACTCCAGTTGATAGACAGAATAAGAAATTCGTGATAACATAAATATTCCAAGGGATAAACGAAACAAAATGATAACATAAATACTTCAACTGATAAACAATAGAATAGATAAATGATAAAATAAATACTTCAGCTGGTAAACGAAAGAATAGCTAAATGATAAAATAAATACTTCAGCTGGTAAACGAAAGAATAGCTAAATGATAACATAAATACTTCAATTAATAAACGAAAAGAAAGAGGAAATGGATGATAACTTAAATACGTCAACTGATAGAGAAAAGAAGAAATGGATGACAACTTAAATGCATCAACTGATAAACGAAAGAATAGATAAATGATAACATAAATACTCCAACTGATAAACAACAGAAGATGAAGTAAAGTTTATCAAGACTGACCAAGGGAGGTAAAAAAATGCACTCGCTTGTGGCTTATGGACAAAGAAGGGACGCAAAAATGATTGTACTAAACCAAAGGTCGACAAGCTTGTGATCAAAAAATCTGAAAATCGAAAGGGACATAACAATTTCTTTTATGACACGAGTGACTCGATTGTTACCCTTTGTTTACTAAGAGACCGAATGCCACCTTGTAAGTGGATGGTAGTCCACATTTATGATTATAGCTTATAAATGAAAATACTAATAATGAAATATAAAACTATGAATAATATTTATTTCTCTTACGTAATATTATGCAACAATAACACCACAGTCCTATGCCGTCCCGGGAGAGGGGGGGGGGCGATTTTGCGATCACTGTTATAGCGCGACTGTACTAGGACCAGCAAATGGAAACTTTAAAGATGTCGCTCGTGTTTTAATGGTTTCTACAATTTGGAAAACAAAACTTTTAGTTATAAAAGGCTAAGGTTTGTGTAGATTGAACCTTTATTTTTACAAAAAGAAGCAGTAGCGATTGCATTCCATCTGTTTATTTATAGCTGTAAGTTAGGAATTCTTACTTATACTAGTTGTCACTCACTTGTGTTCTTGTTGTACCTTGTCACTCACTTGTGTACTTGTTGTACCTTGCCACTCACTTGTGTTCTTGTTGTACCTTGTCACTCACTTGTGTACTTGTTGTACCTTGCCACTCACTTGTGTTCTTTGTTGTGCCTCGTCACTGATTCTTGTTCTTGTTGTAGCTTGTCACTCACTTGTGTTCTTGTTGTGCCTCGTCACTGATTCTTGTTCTTGTTGTACCTTGTCACTCACTTGTGTTCTTGTTGTGCCTCGTCACTGATTCTTGTTCTTGTTGTACCTTGTCACTCACTTGTGTTCTTGTTGTGCCTCGTCACTGATTCTTGTTCTTGTTGTACCTTGCCACTCACTTGTGCTCGTGTTAAAATTGTATTTCTATCTTCTCATATTTTCAGGTAGGTATATTCTAAAACATATTGTTAACAATATATGCAAACCATGTGCTGACTGTAACCAATAGCGCGGAAAGTGTGTTGCCAACAAGGTTTATCAATGGGCCTTGATACTTGTGGGCGTGGCGTCGCGTGTCAAAGAGGCTGAGCATAAGATGCTGAGAGAGGCTGAGCAAAAGATGCTGAAAGAGGCTGTCAGCAGCAACCCTGACAGCCTCGAGCGGCTCAGATCTGGCCAGTTATAGCGACAGGCGAATGTACTGGGGCTCGAATCATCACAGTATATGAGTATATGGTCTAGAGGGCATCTATGAGGGTCGCTAACCAGAGCTGACTCTTTGTTGGGGGTTTCCCACGAGGAAGTCGAGTTCTCGTTGGTCAGTCACATGCCTTCCTGCCAATATCTTGCCATCGGCCTTGCTGACCTGCGTGAACTTGCAGCCCTTGATCATGGCTTTCTGGGAGCCAGATCTCGATTTGCTTCTGACAAGCTACGCTGGCTTCACCAACCATGGGACTTTGCAGGAGACCTGTCTCAGCCAGGAAGGCGGGTTGTGGGTTCGGGCTCCAACATGACTCTGAGAAACGCTTTCCGAATGAGGCGGGGACGACTGGGTGGCAGATGGGGACAAAATCACATTCCTTAATCTTGGCAAAACCTGGTGCCCATATCTTGGGGGGTGGGGCCGTTAACTGAAATACGAGTCATGTGGTGAGTGGGGTGTCCGAACCGCCCGAAAAATGTCTTAGCCTCACCCTCTCCCAGAAAGCTGGCTGGGTAACAGGCTTACATATCAGTGCTGACGGTGTCCAGTGTGTCATAGTTTGTCTAGTTCCAGAGGCCACCATCATGTTCCACGTTCTAGACGTCGTCGAGGAACTTAAGGTCGGCCTTCAGCCGTTTGCGCTCTTAGTCTACGATGCTGACTGCAGGGTTGACCCCGAAGGCCAGATCGGCCAGGGACTTTTCACCCAAGACTCTGCACGCTTCATGGAGTCTGTGATGCCCCTCCCGGGTACTGCCTCTTTAGAGCAGAAATTATTCTACACTGAGAAGTTTATACAGGGTGAGAGAGCAGGGTAATGAAGCATAGATAGAGAGAGAGGAAGATAACATCAGGGTGAGAGAGCAGGGTAATGATGCATAGATAGATAGAGAGAGAGGAAGATAACATCAGGGAGAGAGAGAGCAGGGCAATGAAGCATAGAGAGAGAAAGATTTAATCAGGGAGAGAGAGAGCAGGACAATGAAGCATAGAGAGAGAGAGAGAAAGGAAGATAATAGAAGGATGAAAAAGCAGGGCAGTGAAACATATATATATAGATTACGATAAAAGCAGGGAAGAGAGCAGGACAATGAAGCATAGGGAGAGAGAGTACGATAAAAGCAAGGAAGAGAGCAGGACAATGAAGCATAGGGAGAGAGAGAGAGTACGATAAAAGCAGGGGAGAGAGCAGGACAATGAAGCATAGGGAGAGAGAGAGAGTACGATAAAAGCAAGGAAGAGAGCAGGACAGTGAAGCATAGGGAGAGAGAGAGAGAGTACGATAAAAGCATGGGAGAGAGCAGGACAATGAAGCATAGGGAGAGAGAGAGAGTACGATAAAAGCAAGGAAGAGAGCAGGACAGTGAAGCATAGGGAGAGAGAGAGAGTACGATAAAAGCAAGGAAGAGAGCAGGACAGTGAAGCATAGGGAGAGAGAGAGAGAGTACGATAAAAGCATGGGAGAGAGCAGGACAATGAAGCATAGGGAGAGAGAGAGAGAGTACGATAAAAGCATGGGAGAGAGCAGGACAATGAAGCATAGGGAGAGAGAGAGAAAGATAAAAGCAAGGAGAGAGAGCAGGACAGTGAAGCATAGGGAGAGAGAGAGAGAGTACGATAAAAGCATGGGAGAGAGCAGGACAATGAAGCATAGGGAGAGAGAGAGAGAGTACGATAAAAGCAGGGGAGAGAGCAGGACAATGAAGCAGAGAAAAAAGAGAGAGTAGGATAAAAGCAGGTGAGAGCAGAGCAATGAACCATAGAGAGAGAGAGAGAGAGAGAGAGAGAGAGAGAGAGAGAGAGCAGCAGGGTGAGAGAGCAGAGGAATGAAGAAATGAATGAATGAATAATCCTTATTTTTAAAGGGTAAAGAATTGGGAACGCAGGCCCGTCTTACATTCTGCCCTTCATCGCTCCATCTTTCATTCTTCTCACACACTCGATTTAATATAAATATACAAATTAAATTAGGAAAAAAACAAAGAGTGTAATATTTAACTATTACATTCAAAGTAAAAGAGAAGAAGTAATTAACTTAATAAAATAGCTCTCACCAACACATACACACAGACGCACACACACACACACACACACACACATATATATATATATATATATATATATATATATATATATATAAAGAAAAATACATTGTAAATACAGATCTTCTAAATATGTTTTTTTAAACAAACATTACAATAATTTCTAACAATATCTAACAAGTTGCTTTTCTAACTATGTCATTTTAATACTTGATGGTTGGCGAGTAATGAGTTGAGAGAGTGCTGGTTATTTTATGGAGGCATATAATTACAAGCAAGTAAATAATGAAACAGGTTTGAGTTAAAGGATGAAGTATTACTAATGAATTTTAAATGGTAGGGGAGGGTGTTCCAGAGCTGTACTGCGGGGTATGCAAGACTTTTCTTGTACAGATCAATCCTGAGTTTAGGAAGAAGAGAGTTTTTTAAACGCTGGCTATGTTTAGTGTTTTATACGTAAACAGTGACCACAAGTAAGTCGGAGCATTGTGCGACAGAATTCTTTGAACAAACTTAACTTTGTTAAAAATGATTCTATTTGAAGCAGAGAGAGAGAGAGAGAGAGAGAGAGAGAGAGAGAGAGAGAGAGAGAGAGCAAAATAACAGCAGGGTGAGAGAGCAGAGCAATGAAGCATAGAGAGTGGGTAAGATAACAGCCATACGCCCAGGGTATTTACGAGCTACATCAAGTAAGCTACATCTTTCAGATTATGTCGTAGCCTAGTGGAGATTGGTTTCTAACCTGACCGCTGGGCTAACCTGGGTCATTTCAGTCGGACCTGTGCCCAGCTGAGGCGATCTCTGACCAGCGGTCTGGCAGAAAGTGGATCTATTCTTGCCGATGGCAAATAACTTGATACCAAGTCTCGTCAGAGTTCGTATCGACTGATCACATATTTTCCCCAATTCGGCTTTCTTCGTTCGTCTTCGGCTTTATTTACGTAAGAATAGGCATTCGGAAATTTTTTTCTCTTGAAATAACTGAGACAGCTTCCAGACTGTCACATGCCGCCCTCCTCACAATGTGAGCGCCCCTGCCCACACGGCCTCCAACTCTCTATGGAGAATGCAGCGCTCGCAGATCTCACACAATATCCGAAAATAAACCATCACAGGAGCACCAAGATTTAAGCGTGGAAATAGTCGTAGCAGGAACACAAAGCTTCAAGCGTGGAAACAGTCGTAGCAGGAGCACATAGCTTCAAGCGTGGAAATAGTCGTAGCAGGAACAAAAAGCTTCAAACGTTGAAATAGTCGTAGCAGGAACACAAAGCTTCAAGCGTGGAAATAGTCGTAGCAGGAGCACAAAGCTTCAAAGGCGGCAACAGTTTGTCATACATCAAGAGCGTCAAGGAGGTATACTTTCTGTGACTTCTCTCAGTCGACCCTCTCCCTGTGACAGTCCCATCTCTTGCGAATTTGGCCACGCGAGATAACTATCAAATGGAGTAGCGTGATCCACTTACTTGATACTACGACTTAAGCTCCTAAAAGTACCGTGTGCACACCTGTCAGTAAATCAGACCATTTCATTACGGTCGGGATATTTGATCCTCAACTCCACCGAAACGCAACCTTGCTCTAACCAAACCATGGCAGCCTTGACGGCTTTTAGACGCATTATCTCCCCTACTACCTGGCCAGCAGACACTCCCCTCAGAGAATAGTTACCTCTGAAAGTTGATCAATCAAGTTTTACGCTTACCATATACTGTCAAATCAGTTACTGACCATGTCATTCCGGTCAGTACTTAATCTGTCTTCATTCGGTAGAAAATTATCATTAGGCCTCCAGTCTCCACTAGTTCTAACCATAACCTGTTGTATACATCTTTTTACGTTAATATCAAGTTCTGGCTAGGGCGATCCACTAGTTCTAACCATAACCTGTTATATACATCTTTCTACATTAATATCAAGTTCTGGCTAGGGCGATCCACTAGTTCTAATCATAACCTGTTATATACATCTTTCTACATTAATATCAAGTTCTGGCTAGGGCGATCCACTAGTTCTAACCATAACCTGTTATATACATCTTTCTCCGTTAATATCAAGTTATGGCTAGGGCGGTGACTTCTTCGTCATGTAACCCATTCCAAAGAAAAAAAAACAAAAAAAAGAAACAATTATTTAGAAATCCAAATCTCCTACTAGTAGATCATACCTGCGATCAGTATCACAACATAAATCAACGGAAAAAAACGTATATCGAGCTCGATTAAAAGCGATTAAATCTTCATTTCAACCGATGATACTCACAAACACAGTCAATGAAGGAAGGAAATTGACGTTCTAATGTCAAATGACATGCGCAGTGACAAGTTATATAAAACTTAGCGCAGTTTCATTTCCTAAACGAAGCATCGAACAATTTGCTGTTGCTATCCAATGAAAGAAACATCAGATGAAAGTTATAAATGGACCGATGAGACCGAAATTCATGGAGGTCACTTACATCTAGCTGTGACACTAATTAGCGTTTTTTAATATTAGTGCTGTTTTCAACCACACTCTTTCCGTGCCGGAGGAAGAAACAAGGACGTGTCTTGGGGTGCGGGAGTAAAAACGCGGGTCTTGTCTGTAAGGGGGTCTAGTTGTAAAATGGAATGGAAAACAATAGTTCCATGTACTTCCGTATATTTAATATGTTTCAAAGTATAGCTAAATGTATGAAAATTTCATAAATGCAGAGTTTTTTAGGAAAAAAGAAATAATGTGATGTTTTTAGACACTGATCGTGGCCAGCTCACCATCGGCTAGGTCTAGATCTGCACTACTTACCACTACTTACCATCTAAGATGTGTAGATCTACTTGTCGATCTCGTATTGTGACTCCGTATTGCATTCTCGCTGAATGAATGTCTGAACTAACCTCCTAACTACTTCTCCAGTCTTCTAAATATGTCTAAATCTACTTAGAAAACATTCAAGAGCAGCGGGGTGGCCATAGGCTATGTCCATACCCCTATCTACATCGTCAAAAATTGAAAAATGTCCATGCTTCGCGTCCTTGTTCTCGCTCGGCATCACTCGTAACTAGGCACGCAATCTCCATTTTGAAAGTGTCACCGGAATCGCGGACGAAATATGTACAATCTAAATGTTACACCGCTTGTTTTAATGAAACAAACAATGTCACTATATCGACCATACGGTAGCTTAGGGACACTTCCGGTGTCAATATATCGACCATACGCACGAAAAGAGATAGAGACGTGGTTCTAGAACACCAGTAATTTATTGATAGAAAAGTAGCAGATAAATAATATCCAGAAAAACTGAAAATACAGTGTCAGTCTATAAATTCCATAAGTGAACGATTTGCAGCATAGTCCCTTGTAAATTAAGATAGTATCATAATTATTACTATTAATTGTCATATTATTATTATTACTATTGGCACATTTAGTATAGTTTACTGATACGTAGAAAGTAGGTCAGAAACGATGGAAAATTCGAGAAGAACACTCCCACTGCATTACTATTAATATTACGACAGGACGCTGACAATAAATGCAGATAAAGAGAATTTACTCAGATAACAATAGAGCAGACGGAGACAGATGACACTGTGTAAACAGATCTGGACTAATCCCTCATAGGTATCGCAAACACCTGATGCTGGATGAGAAATTTGTATAGACGGATTTGATGCAACAGACTGACACGGGACGCATAATTAATAATCTTAGGACGCAATTTGCACACAGTTTTGAAAAAAGGGAGTGGACCGACTTGATCAGCTGACCAATGACAAAGAATAGGGTGTGTCCTATTGGGCAATTGACTTACGACATATAAGTCAGGTAGGCGGTTTTAGGGATGATAAAATAGTTACTCAGAAAAAGCAGTTTAGAACCAGAATTAGTTTTAGGACAGACTGAAGATGTGAATCAAGTGATTATGAAGATTTGATGCTTTTGAAACTTTGTGTAAAGTGATTTAGACGAAGAACTGACCACGTGTTGCAGATCTAATATAGCACAGAGTTTGGAATTGTTCTCGTATCACGTGTAGAGTATTTTGAATTGGAGAACATTGCTGAAGAGCTGCATCTAGAATATGTTAACATGGTAACATATATGTCTCTTCCTTTCAAAGTCTCTACTCTACTTTTATTTATGTACACCTGACATGTCTACCACGTGACAAAAACCTGAAAGTTCTCTAACTACTGGCCGTGTAGTCTTAAGTGTGTGTGTGTGTGTGTTTTTTTTTTTTTGCTCATATTTCTTGTCAAATTTTTTTTCTTCATTAAAAATCGTGTGTTTGAAGTTATTTGTTTTTTTGTAAGCATATTAAAGTCACTTTTTGTCTATTTATGTCTTAAGCCAAAGTGTCTGTTTTAAAGTTACATGTATTGTTACAGTTGCACTTCTGTTTCCTTTGTAATTCTTAAAATTACTCGAACATACAAATATTATTTTTCTTGTCAAGTTATCATTATTCTCAAATAGTTCATAAATCCAGTTATAATTTCACCAGATTATGTCGACTGTTTAATGTGAAAATCTCACGCAATGGGAAGGCTTAGAGTACAATTTTGCATGGTTAGTTTCCAAAAAACCAGAAAAACAAAAAAAAAAGTGTGCAAGTCTCCTTGTTACATGTGTTTCAGATACGTACATGGAACTCACTACAAAGAATGTGCACTGGAGGTTGTGTTCACTTTATCAAGCAATATAGTTTTAGGTGAAAACCTCAAGAGAATAATTGATGTTTTAACACAGACCAAGAACAACTGATATATGGACAAAGATTAGCTGACATTTTAACACAGGGCAGAACAAATGAGTTTTTAACACTAGCACAGAACCACTGACATTTTGTCACAGACGCCATTTCTTTCATTGTTGTGACTGAAGAAAACAACAGCAGAATTATGGCGGCTAAATTGTGTCTGACCATGTGTAAAATTCAGTGGTGCAAGTTTACAAGTTATAATTATTGGAATGAATATATTCTCATGATGGTTACAGACAAACATTTCCCTTGGCAATGTACTACCTTACTCGAGTCCAGTCTACCTCACCCATCATGACCGCCAACCCAGGTTCTCCCCTCCTTGGTAAATTGTATGCTAATTATCCATAAATCCTGAGCATTTAATCAATAGACAATACTTTGACATGCAGTACAAATCACCAAGTCTGAAATGTATTAAGGACACAGCATTTTAAATCTCAGTATACGCCACAACAGCACATACAGCTGACATTGACATCAACATGACATCAAGACATGTGTCATCACAATGGACGAAAGATCGGATGAACAAGATCAACGCAAGCAAAATACTTCAAGCAATCATCGAAAACAGAAAAGTAATTTGATGAACTTTCTCAATGCAAAGCAAGATTATGGTATCATATGATAATGACTTCTCATGTCTCATTATTGAAAACCTGATGGACCTGTGGTCCCGGGTTCTCTTGGCCCCACAGTTAGCCTACACTACGAATCTAACGTGCAGTGGCACTTACTCCACGCAGCTATCGTTGCAATGACACACCTCTATATATCCGCGTTGCTGCAGCACAAGATCAATCTACATGAAGGCATAATAACGAATGAAACATGTTGCCCATCCAATATACCTATAAATCACACTGAAAATCATGTCCATATTTATACGTAAATACAGAAACCTACATCACAGCTTACTGCACAACTACATAATCACCACCACATGAGGTGGGCACGAGCAGAATATAAGAAACGCTCACAATAATCTAAGCACAGCTAAGCACCACCTCACCCGGCCATTTCCTCTATCTCATCTGCATGCCGGCCGGTGTTTCCATATCTATATACTTGTACATCTTTTCGAAACCAACTGCTAATCACGTGGACGATGGTTAAGGTCGTACACCCCTAGATCTAAGCATGTATCGCCCACACATGCATGCGTGTATATATGTACAACTACATATAAAGCCGTTTAAATGACACTTTAAAATTTTTGTTGGAAATAAAGATTTTAAAATAAAAAAAAGCATCTAATTCCAATAGAAAAAAATTGCCAAAGTTTTATTGGACGTGACCGACACCGAAAATTTAAAGTTGTTCCGTGATATAATTGTCCTTATATTTTATATAACATTCACATTCTATGTGGTAGTCTCTTTCCTGACTGCGACATTCAAGAGTCACGAGAGATGCAAGGGAAACAACCAGCGTAATTAATAATTCTCAGCTCATGTTCAGCTTCAGCTAAGAAATAAAAGAAAAGATGAAATATAATCTTTACAGCTTTTTGTCAAACATAAAGTTTTAATCTTGGCTTCTTCTACATAAACCTTAGCCTTCTATAATTAAAAGTTCTGTTTTACAGATTGCAGAAACCATTAAAACACGAGTTAGATCTTCACAGTTTCGCTTTGCTGGTCCTAGTACAGTCACGCTAGTATAGGGATCGCAAAATCGCCCCCCCCCCCCCCTCCAGGGACGGCATAGCACTGTGGTGTCATTGTTACATAATATTATGTAAGAGAAATAAATATTATTCATAGTTTTATATTTTATTATTAGTATTTTCATTTATAAGCTATAATCATAAATGTGGACTACCACCCACTTACATGGTGGCATTCGGGGTCTTAGTAGACTAAGGGCAACAATCGAGTCACTCGTTTCTTAAAATCAGTTGTTATGTCCCTTTCGATTTGCATGTTTTTGATAGGAAGAAATAATCGCCTACTCCACACGGCCCGTCACTTGATTGATTAATAGGAAGGTTATCGATGCTTGATTTAGTACAATCATTTTTTCCCCATTCCTTGTCACCAAGCCACAAGCGCCTGCATTTTTTGTATCTCCCTTTGTCGGTCTTGATAAACTTTACTTCATCTTCTTTTGTTTATCAGCTGGAGTATTTATGTTATCATCCATTTCCTCTTTTGTTTACCAGCTGGAGTATTTATGTTATCATCCATTTCCTCTTTTGTTTATCAGCTGTAGTATTTATGTTATCATCCATTTCTTCTTTTGTTTATCAGTTTGAGTATTTATGTTATAATACATTTCTTATTTTTTTAGCAGCTGGAGTATTTATGTTATCATCCATCTCTTCTTTTCTTTATCAGATGGGGTATTTATATTATCATTCATTTCTTCTTTTGTTCAGCAGTTTGAGTATTTATGTTATCATCCTTATTTCTTGTGTTTATCAGTTATCAAATAGCAAGAAGTTCAAAATAGCAACATGGAATGTTAGAACTTTATTCCAGGCTGGAAAATTAGAAAATGTAAAGATGGAAATGGAAAGGATGAAGATCAACATATTAGGAATGAGTGAAGTTAGATGGACAGGTGCAGGGAAGATAAACTCAGATAAATATACAATAATATATTCAGGAAGTGAGAAACACGAACGAGGAGTAGGAATTATATTTGATGAACAAACGGCAAGGACAATTGTAGGATATTTGAACATCTCGGACCGAGTCCTGCTAGCCCAACTGAAAGGACAACCAGTAAACATAAATATTATACAAGTGTACGCTCCAACATCTGAAAGCTCTGAAGAAGATTTACAGCTATTTTATAATGACATAGAGACAGCACTAAAACACACAAAAGTCACATGAAGTTACCATAGTCATGGGAGATTTTAATGCCAAAGTTGGTAAAGGAAGAACTTCAGACATCGTTGGTGACTATGGACTGGGGGAGAGGAATGACAGAGGTTATAAATTAATTGAATGGGCAAGAATACACAGCATGGTTGTAGGAAACACCTGGTTTAAACAACATCCTCGAAGACTGGCAACGTGGTGCAGTCCAGACAAAAAGACTTTTAACTAGATAGACTACATATTAATCAACAAACGATTCCGCAATGCATTACTGACAACAAAAACCATGCCAGGAGCTGACTGCAATAGTGACCATGATCCACTCTGTGGAAAAGTTAGAATAAAACTAAAGAAAGCAGGCAGAAAAGTGAGAAACATCAAACTGAATACAGAACTTCTTAAAAATGACCAAGAACTGAGAGAACAATACAAAGTTATTATAACAAATAGATACAATGCAATAGCAAAGATAAATAGTATAGATGAACAATGGGAAATGTTAAGAGATTCTATCCACCAAACTGTAAAGGAGATAATACCACCAAAAAAAGAAGCCTCTAAAAATAAATGGATGACAGAAGACATCTTAGGACTGATGGACAAGAGGAGGAGGAGTAAAAATAACGAGAAAAAATATAACAAGATAAATAAAGAAATAAGACGCAAATGCAGAGAAGCAAAAGAAGTGTGGTTAAATGAGCAGTGCAGACAGATAGAGGACTCTCATATTAAAGACAGCAAAAACATGCACAGACGAATTAATGAACTCACAGGCAGGAAAACAAAATATACCACAGGATGCCTGAAATCGAAAGAAGGTAAAATGTTAATGGGAAAAGAAGACATTGTGGACAGGTGGACAGAGTATATCGGTGAGCTATATGGAGGAGAAAGACCAGAATTAACACCAGATACTGAAAACTGTGAGGGACCACCAATACTTGAAGATGAAATCATAGATGCCATCAAACACATGAAGAAAGGAAAAGCGACTGGGCCTGATAATATAACAATAGAAGAAATAGAGGCACTAGAGGAGACAGGAATAAAAATAATAACCAAGTTACTGAATGACATTTACAACAGTGGTTATATTCCCAGTGACCTGATTAAATCCACGTTTATAGCACTACCAAAGAAACCAGGTGCAAAGGAATGTGACGACCACCGGACTATCAGCCTCTCATGTCACATAACGAAGCTACTTCTGAGAATAATTATGAGAAGAACAAGGAAAAAGATAAAAATGGAAATAGCAGATGAACAGTTTGGATTTGTTGAAGGAAAAGGAACACACAATGCCATTTATGCTTTACGAACACTAACAGAAAGAGCTTTAGAAGTACAGAAAGATCTCTATTTATGCTTCATTGATTACACCAAGGCATTTGACAAGGTGAAACATAATGAAATTATTAAAATGCTTGAAGACATCAATATAGACGGCAAAGACCTGAGGATTGTAAAACATCTATACTGGCAGCAAGAAGCAGCAGTTCGAGTTGAAAATAGAATTGGAAAATATCAACCTATAAAACAAGGGGTGCGACAAGGATGTGTACTATCTCCAGACCTTTTTTCTCTGTATAGCGAGAATATTCTAAGAACAATCATCACAGAACCAGGCATAAAAATTGGAGGATACAATATTAACAACCTTCGGTATGCTGACGACACAGTACTGATAGCTGAGAACCAACAAGACCTGCAAAATCTCTTGAATAAAGTCGCCAAAGAAAGTAAACAGAAAGGCCTTACTTTGAACATCAAAAAGACAGAGACTATGGTTATATCTAAGAAACAGAATCCACCAGCATGCAGTATTAAATTAAACGGAACTGTTCTAAAGCAGGTGCAGAAATTCAAATACCTTGGAGCAGTAATAACTTCAGATGGGAAATCTTATCTTATATCTTATATCCTTCCCGTGCCGTTAGACGTCACATAGGGCTCGCAAAGTAGTTCGCCAATTTTTCCTGTCTTCGGCGGGTCTTTCAACCTCAACAAAGGATTTTATGCCGGTTAACTTGGCCTCTCTTAATAATGTCCTCTTCAGAGTTTCACGCGGTCTGCCCCTTTTTCTTCGGCCTGTTGTGTTCCACTTGATAGCTTGTTTTGGGATTCTCTGATCATTTCTTCTCATCAAGTGACAAACATATGTCCATCTCCTTTTCCTGATCACCCATGAGACTGGTTGTTGTTCAGTCATCTGTCTTATCTCTGCATTGTTCTTGAATTCATTCCACTTGATGCCAAGTATTTTCCTTAGGCATTTGTTTTCAAAAGAGTCTAATTTCTTTTCTATTTCTTTAGATGGGAAATGCAGAACAGAAATTAGGAACAGAATAGGCCAAGCAAAGACTGCATTTCAGAGAATGAGAAACATATTGACCAACACATCCTTATCAATGAATGTTAGAAAACGAGTCCTAAAATGCTATATTGAACCTATCTTGTTATATGGAAGTGAATCATGGACAATAGGCAAGTCTGCACAAAAATCATTGGAAGCAGCAGAAATGTGGTTTATTAGAAGAATGTTGCGAATCCCCTGGACAGCAAAAATAACTAATGAAGAATGTAGGAGAAGAGCTGGAGAGACAAAAAACCTTGTCAAAAAGATAAGAGAGAGACAATGTACTTTCATAGGACATGCAATGAGAAGAGGGGGCATTGAAAATATTATAACAACATGAAAAATAGAAGGAAGAAGATCAAGAGGAAGACCAAGAGAAATGATACTGGACAGTCTGACGGGATGGTGTGAGAGGAGATCACCAACTGAGCTGATGGCCTGCATGAAGGATCGTGTACTCTGGAGAAGCATAATAGCCAACGCCAGTCGGCACGGCACATGATGATGATGATGATTATCAGTTTGAGTATTTTTGTTGTCATCCATTTCTTCTTTTGTTTATCAGTTGGAGTATTTGTGTTATCACGATTTTCTTCTTCTGCCTATCAGCTGGAGTATTTCTCATATCATACATTTCTTATCTATCATTTATCCTCCAGAAGATAAATGTTCTTATCTCTGTTTTTGTCAGATATATTGAATTATGCATCATTTCCTGCAGTTCATCAATACTTTACATTGTCAGTAGAGCCCTGTATATATTCATAACAGCCGCCTTGTATCTGCCTTTCACTTCTTGACTGGTTATCATCAGTCTCCTGGTTAGTTTGATGTTGGTCATCTTTGTTGTTTGCTATCTTTATTTCCACAGTAGTTTGCAGCTTCGAGAACTGTAGTAGCAACACAGTCATGTCCTAACACTGACTTTTGTTGTGAATAAGAATCTGCCGTTAATGAGACTCAAGTTGATTTAGGTTAAAGATCTTTTCGACCAGGCTGAATCTTTATACAATAGTTAAATCTGTAGGGTCTGATTCAGCGTGATATTACTGTATTTGATATATTAGAAAAAAAAACAAAATGATGTAATTGTCTCCCTTATTTTCTTCAGGTAACATTATCCCGAAGCCTCTTCCGTGATTATCTCCACTTGAGTGTATGACCGTGTTCGTTCTGAATTGATTCCGTCAATGCCTGTTCATCTCTCGTTAGTCAGCATATAGCGGACTGTCTAGAGTAGTGGTTACAGCATTCGTCTAGCATCCGAATGGTAGAGGGTTCGAATCCCCAGCTGAGCGGGATTTTTTTTCAACCAATACGGCCTAGTAAAATGTGTACCAGATAAAATCTGGGAAGGAAAGGCAGCGAGGAAAAGAAATGGCCACCCTATCTCATACCCTGATAGCCCAGCATAATGAGGTCTCTAACGCTTCATCCCCTACAGCATTTGCTATGGGACTACCTTTACTTTTTACTTACACACACGCGCACATATATGTATATTACGTCTTCTACCTTCTTTTGTGTCAGGAAAACTTGCACAGAAAACAAATGAGCCAATCAGTGAGGTCGTTGTAGTTAAAAACTAAGATAACCTTTACTTTTATCAATCAACACTTCAAGAGACAAGTGTCATAAAGTAAAGTGTTTTACTTGACAACACCTCAAGGGACAAGTGTCATAGAGTAAAGTGTTTTACTTGGCAACAGTCCAAGGGGAAAGTGTCATAAAGCAAATGGTTTTATTTAGCAGCATCTCAAGGGACAAGTGTCATAGAGTAAAGTGTTTTACTTGGCACCAGTCCAAGGGGAAAGTGTCATAAAGCAAATGGTTTTATTTAGCAGCATCTCAAGGGACAAGTGTCATAGAGTAAAGTGTTTTACTTGGCACCAGTCCAAGGGGAAAGTGTCATAAAGCAAATTGTTTTATTTAGCAGCATCTCAAGGGACAAGTGTCACAGAGTAAAGTGTTTTACTTGGCAACACCTCAAGGGACAAGTGTCATAGAATAAAGTGTTTTACTTGGCAACACCTCAAGGGACAAGTGTCATAGAATAAAATGTTTTACTTGGCAACACCTCAAGGGACAAGTTTCACAGAGGAAAGTGTTTTACTTCGCAACACCTCAAGGGACAAGTGTCATAGAGTAAAGTGTTTTACTTGGCAACAGCCCAAGGGGAAAGTGTCATAAAGCAAATGGTATTATTTAGCAGCATCTCAAGGGACAAGTGTCACAGAGGAAATGTTTTACTTGACAACACCTCAAGAGACAAGTGTCACAGAGTAAAGTGTTTTACTTGACAACACCTCAAGAGACAAGTGTCACAGAGTAAAGTGTTTTACTTGACAACACCTCAAGAGACAAGTGTCATAAAGTAAAGTGTTTTACTTGACAACACCTCAAGAGACAAGTCACAGAGTAAAGTGTTTTACTTGACAACACCTCAAAGGACAAGTGTCACAGAGGAAAGTGTTTTACTTGCCAATAAGACAAGAGAATACTATCATAATCTGTTTTACTTGACAATAAGAGAAGAGAATACTACCATACACTGTTTTACTTGACAATAAGACAAGAGAATACTATCATAAACTATTTTGATTGACAATTATACAAGAGATTACTATCATAAACTGTTTTACTTGAAAATCGGACAAGAGATTACTATCATAAACTGTTTTACTTGACAATTAGACAAGAGAATACTATCATAAATTGTTTTACTTGACATTTACACAAGAGATTACTATCATAAACTGTTTTACTTGACAGTTACACAAGAGATTACTATCATTCATTTCATTTCATTCCTTTGCATGTCCCTTGCGGAACTTTGCCTCCCAAACAGCACTCCTGTAGGCCTCTCGGTTGTGAGCAAGATGGCCTGCTGCTGCTGCATCCATTTCCAGATCATCAACGATGTCTTGCAGCCATCTTCGTTTCGGTCTTCCTCTTTTTCTTTTTCCCATTATGTATCCTTCCAATACGGTCTTCTCTAAATTATCATGACGTTTAAAGATTACTATCATAAACTCTTTTATTGGACAATTACACAAGAGATTACTATCATAAACTATTTTACTTGACAGTTAAACAAGAGATTACTATCATAAACTGTTTTATTTGACAGTTACACAAAGATTACTCTCAAACAATAATCTGTCTTTCCTCTCCACAACAAAAGCAGCTGTTGTATATTATAACAGTGCTGTACGAAGTAATCAAGAAAGACAAGATAAACACACAAATCGTTAACTATGTTTTTATTCATGCATACAATGAAGGCCCAGCAGATAGGAATATGCAAGCTAGAACAGGCTGTAGGGAACAGCATCTGGCAGGGGAAGAAAAGGGAGGGTACAGTATGGGGGACAGTGAACGTGGCAGTGGACAGATCACATGACCTAGATAACAGCGTGAGGTTTATTTCTTATGATAATGTCGCTGTAAACTGTACGGCGTAGATGGCGTCGATGAAGATCTGTGTTAATAATACAAAGATTCCGATCTCGAAAACAGACAGCCAACACCTTTTTTTGGAGACAGGATCTTTGCAGAAGCAGACACCATTATGTACACAGACAGCAGAGTAAAACTTGACGAGGAACAAAGATATATAACGAGGAGTAAGTAAGGAAAGAGATATGGGAGAAGGGAGATACTGACAAGGAGAAGTAGTAGTAGATAACGACAGAGATTGATTGATTGATCTTTATTTCAGAAAGGTTAAGAATTAGGCACGCAGGCCAGTCAGACATTCTGCTCTTTATCATACAACTTTCACTCTGTTCCAGACATTCTACAAATATGCTGCTCATATTCATTCATTCCTTTGCATGTCCCTTGCGGAACTTTGCCTCCCAAACAGCACTCCTGTAGGCCTCTCGGTTGTGAGCAAGATGGCCTGCTGCTGCTGCATCCATTTCCAGATCATCAACGATGTCTTGCAGCCATCTTCGTTTCGGTCTTCCTCTCTTTCTTTTTCCCATTATGTATCCCTCCAATATGGTCTTCTCTAAATTATCATGACGTTTAATGTGGCCAAAATATTTAAGTTTTATTGCTGCTTGGGTTTCTTGGTATGTTTCCAGAAGGTAGTTTACCATTGCTTTCCTTCCGGGCAGTGACTGTACTAGTCAGTGATCGTAGCCATTGTCCCTACATTGAGATCATCACTGCTCATATAAGAAATATAATTAACTTTAAAGTAACTACATACATATATAAATGACTATCTGTCAAACAAAAAACTCTGTACTATTCTGAATAATCAAAAAACTGAATTATGTGTCTGTAAGACCCGTCTAAAATACATTTTTAAGTTTTATGATTATTGGAGGCATGTAGTCGACATAAAATAGATACTGGAAAAGTTTGAGGTTGTAGGAAGGAGTATGGTTTATTTTTTATATACAGGATGGGATGGGAAGATGAGAAAGTGAAGGAGAGGAAAAGAGAGATGACGACAGAGAGAGCGAGAGAGTGTGTGTGTGTGTGTGTTAAAGCAGATAATGTTGATGAGCTGAGGTAACATCAGACAGACAGACAGACAGGCAGGGGGTAACAATGCACACACATGCAGAAAGGAAGCGACGACAGATAGAGATGGAGGTAAAGACAGAGATAGAGGATGTAAAAGGGAGGTAACATCGGGCAAAATGAGTAGAAAAAGATGTAGGACACAGAGAGGAGAGAGAGGGAAAGATAGAGAGAAAGAGATAGAGAACGAGAGAGAAAGAGAGAGAGAAAGCAGAGAAAGGAGAGAGAAAAGGAAAGATGAGGGAAGTAATGAAAACAAAATAGAGGAGCTAACCATAAGGACAGAGAGAAAGAGAGAAAGAGAGACAGAGAGAGATAGAGAGAAAGAAGAACAGAGAGACAGAGAGAAAGAAAGTTAGAGGGAGACAGAGAGACAAAGAGAAAAAGAAAGAGTTAAGGGAGCTAATGACAGATATTAAGAGGGACAAAGACACACACAGATAGAGAGAGAGAGAGAGAGAGACAGTGGGAGACTGAACTATGTATGTGTAATAAATGTATTATTACTTTGTATCTCATTCACTACAGTTTAACAAATCGATATCTATTAGTACAGACGATAGAGAAACATGGTGTAGTGTACACGTACTAGAAAGTCTACAGTAAAGAGAAAAGCGTTGTTGTAAAGGGGGTAAATAATCTACATTAACCATGTATGAAGTTATAAGAAGGGAAGAAAGAGAGAGTGAGTGAGATGAGAGAGTGAGAGAATAACGAAGGCAGTGACAGCGAGAAAGAGAATGAATGAATAAATGATCTTTATTTTAAAGGGTAAAGAAATGGGCACCCAGGCCAGTCTTACATTCTGCCTTTCAGAGATAATAGCAGGGAGAGAGAGAGAGAGCAGGCCAATGAAACAGGGAGATAGATAGATAGATAGATAGATAGATAGATAGATAGATAGATAGATATAGATAGATAGATAGATAGATAGATAGATAGATAGATAGATAGATAGATAGATATAGGAGAAATAAAATGTAGCAGCAGTTAAAATGAGAAATTTTGAGCCGTAGAATAAAGCAAAGAGACAGAAAGAGAGAGAGAGACAGAAAGAGATGGAGAGACAGGGAGAGAGAGTCAGAGGAAGAGAGAAGAAGAGAGAGAAGGGGAGAGAGAGGAAGAAAGAGGGAGAGAGTGAGAGTTGAAATAACTAAGGCATACACATATAACAACAGAGACATAGAGGATGACATCAACACACAGAGATTAAATAACTAAAACGATTTGACATAGAATACAAGAAGACAGAGGAACCACAAGAGAGAGAGAGAGAGAGAGCGAGAGAGAGAGCGAGAGGAAGTAGCTAAGACTATATGAAA
The DNA here is from genome assembly GCA_009760885.1 of Achatina immaculata. Taxonomy (NCBI): domain Eukaryota; kingdom Metazoa; phylum Mollusca; class Gastropoda; order Stylommatophora; family Achatinidae; genus Lissachatina; species Lissachatina immaculata. The sequence continues at coordinate 13,052,323 of CM019701.1, read as the reverse complement.
ACATAGAGTTATACATCAACAGAGAGATTGACTGATTGATTGATTGATCTTTATTTTCAAAGGGTTAAGAAACTGACACGATGGCGAGACAGAGCGGGACAGACAGAGACAGAGAGATAAAGAAAGAGATGTGATGACAAAGAGAGAAATAATGAGGTATGGTGATAGTAAGAGACAGTGTGAGATATGACAGTGTGATAAAGAGTGGGATATAATGACCGTGAGAGGAAGAGCTAGATTACCCCGGAGATGTACAGATGATGGAACTGGTTACGACCGCAAACAAAATGAAGGAGAAAATTAATTGTATAGATAACAGAAACTAAAGTGTATAGATAACAGAAACTGAAGTGTATAGATAACAGAAACTGTAGTGTATAGATAACAGAAACTGAAGTGTATAGATAACAGAAACTAAAGTGTATAAATAACAGAAACTAAAGTGTATAGATAACAGAAACTGAAGTGTATAGATAACAGAAACTAAAGTGTATAAATAACAGAAACTGAAGTGTATAGATAACAGAAATTAAAGTGTATAGATAACATAAACTGAAGTGTATATATGACACAAACTGAAGTGTATAGATAACAGAGACTAAAGCGTGTAGATGACAGAAACTAAAGTGAATGAATAACAGAAACTAAAGTGTATATATGACAAAAACTGAAGTGTATAGATAACAGAAACTAAAACGTGTAGATGACAGTAACTGAAGTGTATAGATAATACAAGTATAAGATAATACAAGTATTAGACAATACAAGTATCAGATAATACATGTATTAGATAATATAAGTAGAAGATAATACATATATTAGATAATATAAGTAGAAGATAATACATGTAGTAAATAATGCATATATTAGATAATATAAGTAGAAGATAATACATGTAGTAAATAATGCAAATATATGTATTCTCACAAGTTTCTGTGGCAGATGTTACCCAGATATTCGTGAAGAAATCACGCTTGATTAAGCAATCACTTCTGCGTCGCTGGAGAATTCTTTATTGACTTTTTAACTTGCTGTTTGTCATCTACATCTACATTTACATGTCTTTTGTCTGTGAGCCATGATAGACAGCCCTCATCTTTTTCTTAAGGGACACGTTAGAGGTTATGCTGATGATAACGTGGTGGCGTGAGGAGAAAATTAGCTGAGAGGAAGATGTGGTGATGATAATATTGAGAGTGGTATAGAGATGATGTACACTACATAAATGTTGCCCTGATTAGTCATGCCAGTAAAATTCTGTTTAAAATCGTAAAGGGCAGACTTCGAAAGAAAATAGAAGGATAAATCAATGTGGACCAAGATGGTTTTAGACAGGGAATAGGAACAAGAGATCATATTTTCAACATAAGATTAATAACAGAGAAATGCAGAGAATTTAATGTGAATCTATATTTCTCTCAGAATGCAAACAACACAGCACTAAAGATCAATGTAGGAAAGACAAAGTAAATGAAGCAAAATGTGAACAACAGAAATATATTCAGAGTAGATAGCAAGTTAGTGGAGGAGGGCAACGAATTTGTATACCTTGGCAGTAGAGTAGGAGAAGATGGAGACAGCACAGAGGACATCAACAGCAGACTTACTAGAGCAAACCAGGCTTTTGCAATGCTGCAGACTATATGGAAATCTAAAAAAATAAGCATGAATACGAAAATCAGGATATTTAAGAGTAATGTTCTAAGTGTACTACTCTATGGAAGTCAATGCTGGAAAATCACCAAAATCATAGAAAACAAGCTGAACTCTTTCCAGACTAAATGTTTACGAAGAATTATAAAAAATATTTTAGCCAAATACCGTAAGAAATAAGATCTTATTGGCAGAAATGCAGATGAAGCCACTGACAGCAATTATTGAGGAAAGACGCTGGCAATGGTTGGGACATGTGCTCCGAATGACTGACAACTCACTATAAAAAATAGCACTAAGATGGACACCACAAGGAAACAGAAGTAAGGGTAGACCAAAGGAGGCATGGAGAAGAACAACGGAGAGGATGTTGAGCAACAGAGGGCTCACCTGAGCAAGAGCGGGAAAAAAAGGCAAAGGACAGGCATTTGTGGAAAACGAGGTGGAGAGTTTTGAATATCTTGGATAATAATGGAGATACAATGAGGGATATTAAAAGAAGGAATCTAGTGCTCTTCAAAACATAAAACAACTAAAGAAGCTGTGGAGAGGAGCATACAGATCTATAAAAAATAAGATTTTTAATGGCATGCATTTTTCCCATGGCAACATATGCCTGTGAGACCTGGACACCAACAAAACAGCTGAGAAACACATAAATACCTTTGAATGTAAATTCTACAGAAGAGTCCTTCAAATATCATGGAAACAAAAAGGAACAAATATATCCATATTACAAGAACTTAATATTAAGGAAGGTTGGCTAGTAAGGAAGATTAATCAGAGAAAATTTAAATATTCTGGACGTATTAAACATGGCAGTTTAGTTAAGACATTCTTGGAACGGTTCTTAATTGGAACAAGAAAGAGAGGAAGACCATGGTGAAGATAGCTGCAAGACATTTTTCATGGTCAGTGAATTGATGCATCAGCAGCAGAGCGTCTTGCTTTACAACCTAGAGGGCTACAGGAGAGCTGCTAGGGAAGCTAAGTTCCGCAAGGGACACGCAAATGACTGACTGACTGACTGACTGACTGACCGACTGATAGAAAAGGTTGGCGTTTTCGTGGTGTCAATGTGTAGGGTCAGTGAGTGAGGTCAATGAGTGGGGGCTTTGTAGACATGATCGATAGCTGGACAAGGACTGACGATTTGACTTCTTCTAGAAAAGTGGATTTTGACCTATTGTCACGTCCCTCTCCTAAACGTAACCAGGGGAACTCAGGCATGTAACATTTTGTTCCTACCCCCGTCATAGCCCAGATCAGACTTTTATTCACCCATGCTTTCCACCACAATAAAGTAATAAATAAGACAAACATATGAAATGAAAATGAATGGATCGTTTTCCAGGAGGAACAGGTTTTACTGGGTTTATTATGATTCCACGCAGACCTGCTCACAGTTTAGCCAGGACTCTCGATGAAAACACAGGAGACTAAATGTTAGTATTTCTGTATCATTCCTAAGTGACATCTCCAAACAGTTATTTAACCATCCGTTTTAATAGTCTTCTCATGAGCACGGTTATATTCCTCTAGAACATGAGTTATCTCACCTTAAGACAACAGTTCCTTTTCTTAGAAATTTAGTTTTCTCTTCATAACAAAACATAATCTCCTCTTAACGCCAAACATTTTTTCCTTCCTTAACCCAAACACAGTTATCTCCTCCTCCTACCCAAAACACACAGGACATATAATTTTGAGAGCTACCTCAAGCAGGGTATCTCGTGCTAGTAGAGACTGGCTACGCACGGCCACCAGCCCTACCTCAGCCTGGGGAAGATTATTGATCTGAGCCCAGTGGAGTTGGTCTGGGACAGGCGATGGAGCAGACAATGAAATCTGTTCTCCCCAATCGTTAAACACGCGATACCACGTCTCTGGGGGAGTTAACCTCGACCCATCGCGTCCATTTACTTCGGCCAACTCCTGGATCCTATGTTCCACCCACTTGCCGCAGGACTTCCCTGGCCATCAAATTACTTGAGAATAACTCGGTGAACGGTGTCAAGAAGAAAATCATTCATGAAAATGGGGTTGGAAAGAGGCCATCTTGATATAATCTTCCGGGCGGTGGTTAGTTCAGTTATATCAGACATGTCAAGGTGAACTGAGTGCGAAATATTCAGAAATCTAAACGTGAACAATTCTGAGGGCGAGGAAGAACTGCGCAAACAACATCTGTCACCTGAGTAACATCGCTTTCTTTTGTTCTATATGCGCATGAAGATTGACGAAAATGTCTTTATAAACGCACAGTTTTCTATTATCTCTGGACACTTTCTCTGAGAGCTCAGCCAGTCACGTTACTTTCACACGTAAGAATTGATTTCTTTCAGTGTAGAGCTACCTTCTCTTTCTCTGAGACTTACTTTAGTCTCGTTTCTGCTCACCTGCGCGCTGACTTCTCGTAGTTCTCTCTATTTCTCAGGTCACCTTTACTCAAGTCTCTGCAGATGTGAACACTGATTTCTTGCAGTTTGTTTTCTCTGATGGCCCTTCATTCTCGTCTCTTTACACTTGAACACTAATTTCTTGCAGTTCACTTTCTCTAAGGGCCCTTCATTCTCGTCTTTTTACACTTGAACCTGATTTCTTGCAGTTTGTTTTCTCTAAGGGCCCTTCAGTCTCGTCTCTTTACACTTGAACACTAATTTCTTGCAGTTCACTTTTTCTAAGGGCCATTCATTCTCGTCTCTTTACACTTGAAGCTGATTTCTTGCAGATCACTTTCTCTAAGGTCCCTTCAGTCTCGTCTCTTTATATTTTAACCTGATTTCTTGCAGTTCAATTTCTCTGAGATCCCTTCAGTCATGTCTCTTTATATTTGAATCTGATTTCTTGCAGCTCACTTTCTCTGAGGTCACTTTAATCTCGTGTCTTTACACTTGAACCTGATTTCTTGCAGTTCACTTTCTCTGAGGTCCCTTCAGTCTTGTCTCTTTATAATTTAACCTGATTTCTTGCAGTTCACTTTCTCTGAGGTCCCTTCAGTCATGTCTCTTTATATTTGAATCTGATTACTTGCAGCTCACTTTCTCTGAGGTCACTTTAATCTCGTATCTTTACACTTGAACCTGATTTCTTGCAATTCACTTTCTCTGAGGTCCATGCAATATTTTCTCTTTACACCTGAACCTGATTTATTGCAGTTCACGTTCTCTGAGGGCCGTTCATTCTCGTCTCTTTACATTTGAACCTGAATTTTTTGCAGTTTGCTTCTCTCAGGACCCTTCATTCTCGTCTCTTTACACTTGCACCTGATTTCTTGCAGTTCACTTTCTCTAAGGTCTCTTCAGTCTTGTCTCTTTATATCTGAATCTGATTTCTTGCAGTTAACTTTCTCTGAGGTCCCTTCAGTCATGTCTCTTTACACTTGAACACTAATTTCTGTCAGTTCACTTTCTCTAAGTGCCCTTCATTCTCGTCTCTTTACACTTGAAGCTGATTTCTTGCAGTTTGCTTTCTCTGAGGGCTCTTCAGTCATGTCTCTTTACACTTGAACCTGATTTCTTGCTGTTCACTTTCTCTGAGGTCCATTCACTCTTTTCTCTTTACACTTGAACCTGATTTATTGCTGTTCACTTTCTCTGATGGCCCTTCAGTCTCGTATCTTTACACTTGAACCTGATTTCTTGCAATTCACTTTATCTGAGGTCCATTCACTCTTGTCTCTTTGCACTTGAACCTGACTTCTTGTAGTTCACTTTATCTGAGGGCCCTTCATTGTCGTCTCTTTACACTCTAACTTTGATTTCTGGAGTGTAAGACTTCTTTTTTCCCTGTATACACGAGGATTGTTTTCTTGTAGTATAGAACTCTCCGATCTGTCCCCAGACTTCAACCCACACTTCTGTGCAGACCTCAGCATTGATTTGATGTAGTGCTCAATTTCTCTGAGACCCGCACCAAACTCTTCTCTGTGCACATGGTCTCTGATATCTTGTGCATTTGTTCTCCTTCTTGGACATTTAGGACAATCTCATCTACCAAAGCCTGAGAACTGATTTCCTGCAGATGTTTTTTTCCTGGAGGGTTTAGTTAGACATGTACCTACATGAACGCTCTGATTTCTTGTACGCACGTGTGTACTGATTTCTTGTACGCACGTGTGTACTGATTTCTTGTACGCACGTGTGTACTGATTTCTTGTACGCACGTGTGTACTGATTTCTTGTACGCACGTGTGTACTGATTTCTTGTACGCACGTGTGTACTGATTTCTTGTACGCACGTGTGTACTGATTTCTTGTAGTTAAAAGATGTTGACTCTCTCTGTGGACTTGATCAGTTTTGTTTTTATTTGTACAGGTTTACTCGGATTTTATGAAGTGTAAACCTGTTTCTCAGTGTCCACAATCAGGATTAGTAGCCAGGTCTCTGAACCTGTGAGCGCTGAGGTTTTTGTGGTTCCTTTCTTTCTCTGTGTGTGTCCCACAAGTCTCCTGTCTGTAGTGGTGGGCACTGACTTACTGAAATGTGAAACGGTTTTCATTCTGAACGTTAGTCCAATCTCTGCTCACGAGGTCACTGACATCGTGTAGTGTTAGAGCTGATCAACTTTCTTCCAGGGCTTAATCAATTCAGTTTCTGTACACGTGATAACTGATATATTGTAGTGTTAGAGCTGATCAACTTTCTTCCAGGGCTTAATCAATTCAGTTTCTGTACACGTGATAACTGATATATTGTAGTGTTAGAGCTGATCAACTTTCTTCCAGGGCTTAATCAATTCAGTTTCTGTACACGTGATAACTGATATATTGTAGTGTTAGAGCTGATCAACTTTCTTCCAGGGCTTAATCAATTCAGTTTCTGTACACGTGATCACTGACATCGTGTAGTGTTAGAGCTGATCAACTTTCTTCCAGGGCTTAATCAATTCAGTTTCTGTACACGTGATCACTGATATCTTGTAGTGTTAGAGCTGATCAACTTTCCTCCAGGGCTTAATCAATTCAGTTTCTGTACACGTGATCACTGATATCTTGTAGGGTTGAAATGATATTCTTTCTTCTATGACTCAGTCAGACGCCTCTGTGTATCCATTTCTTGTAGTGTCTGAAGATTTCACTCGTCCTGTCTACACAGAGAACTGAAACTTGCGGTGCTCTGTGAGTCTCTTTGCTGATTTATCACAGTGCTCTCTTGCTCTGACTCGCCCAGTGGTCTCTGATTTCTTGTTGAGTAGTCTGTTCTTCCCTCTCAAGTTATTTTAGACTGCTCTTACAGACACTGAATACAGTTAATTGTTTAGTCTGACTAGTCCTGAAATTTGTGTTTAGTAGATAGTCATTTATATATGTATGTAGTTACTTCTGTACTGAGTGAATGGATAAGAGCGATGCGTAAATGTTATATTTTATGTCTCTCAGCTTCAATGTTAATTATGTTTGTTACACGAATAGCATATTTACAGAATGTCTGAAATAGAGTGTAAGATGTATGATAAAGGGCAGAATATCAGACGGGCCTGCGTGCCCAATTCTTAACCCTTTTGAAATAAAGATCAATCAATCAATCATTCTCATAAAGATTAATTAGTCTGGTCTCTGTACACACGGGCGCTGAGTTCTTGTAGTGTAAACTTGTTCACATTCTCTCATGACTTCACTAGACTCGCTCTCGGAGACGTGCAATAATCTCGGCTTATTCTCTTTCTATGAGATTTACATCCATCTTCTTTATTCAACCATGAAACCTGAGTTTCTGCAGTGCTCTTTCTTTTCTCTGACGGTCTCCTCAAACTTGTTTTTGTACACGTGTGCACTGATTTCTTATAGCGTACAATTTCTCTCTTTCTCTGAGAGCCCGATTAGTGTAGCCTATGTTAGATGTGAGCACTAACTTCAGGCGTTTCGCTCTTCCTCTGTGAGCTCCTGTACAGTTTTGTAACTATATTCTAAAACTGTTCTCTTCCTCGTAAATCTTCAACATTAGGTCTGTAAACATATGACCAGTGTTTTCATGTGGAGACTTCTATACCTTCGTCATTGTATCTGTAAACACATGACAACTGTTTTCATGTGCAGACTTCTATACCTTCGTCATTGTATCTGTAAACACATGATCAGTGTTTTCATGTGGAGGCTTCTATACCTTCGTCATTGTTTCTGTAAACACATGATCACTGTTTTCATGTGAAGACTTCTAAACCTTCGTCATTGTTTCTGTAAACACATGACCACTGTTTTCATGTGGAGACTTCTATACCTTCGTCATTGTTTCTGTAAACACATGACAACTGTTTTAATGTGGAGACTTCTATACCTTCGTCATTGTATCTGTAAACACATGACCACTGTTTTCATGTGGAGACTTCTATACCTTCGTCATTGTTTCTGTAAACACATGACAACTGTTTTCATGTGGAGACTTCTATACCTTCGTCATTGTTTCTGTAAACACATGACAACTGTTTTCATGTGGAGACTTCTATACCTTCGTCATTGTTTCTGTAAACACATGATCAGTGTTTTCATGTGGAGACTTCTAAACCTTCGTCATTGTTTCTGTAAACACATGGTCACTGTTTTCATGTGGAGACTTCTAAACCTTCGTCATTGTTTCTGTAAACACATGACCACTGTTTTCATGTGGAGACTTCTATACCTTCGTCATTGTTTCTGTAAACACATGATCAGTGTTTTCATGTGGAGACTTCTAAACCTTCGTCATTGTTTCTGTAAACACATGATCAGTGTTTTCATGTGGAGACTTCTAAACCTCCGTCATTGTATCTGTAAACACTTGATCACTTTTTTCATGTAATGTAGAACTGCTCTCTTTCAGATACAGCTCAGTCAGGCGCATCTGTGTCCACATATCCACTTTCTTTTCTTAAATTGTAAAACTGTTCTTTCTTTGAAAGTGTCATCAGTCTCTTCTCTGTACTTTTGAGAACTGATTTATTAGTGTGTGTTTTTTTTCTACGACCGAAGTCTCTGTCAGTGTCCTCTCTTTATGAATATTGAATTTTGCTGTGTAAAATCGTTGTCTTCCTCCGAGCTGTCCACGAATGTCGTTTTTATTTTGCATAAGCAGAAACTTATTTCTTGTAGCGTTTTCTCTCTCTCTCTTTCTCTAAAGGTTCCATTAGTAGTCTATTTGTACTTGTAAGAACTAATTATTTTAGTGTAAAATGACTAGTCTTTCCTGAAGGCTTTATTACTATCGTCTATGTACACTTGATCATTACCTTCTTGTGTTGTACACTTACTCCATGTCTCTGAGAGCAACATCAACCTCTTGTATCTACAATTGAGCGCTACTTTCTTGTAGTATAAACTTGCTCCATGTCTTTGAGAGCTACATCAGTCTCCTGTATCTACAATTGAGCGCTACTTTCTTGTAGTGTAAACTTGTTCCATGTCTCTGAGAGCTACATCCTTCTCCTGTATCTACAATTGAGCGCTACTTTCTTATAGTGTAAACTTGTTCCATGTCTCTGAGAGCTACATCAGTCTCCTGTATCTACAATTGAGCGCTACTTTCTTATAGTGTAAACTTGTTCCATGTCTCTGAGAGCTACATCAGTCTCCTGTATCTACAATTGAGCGCTACTTTCTTATAGTGTAAACTTGTTCCATGTCTCTGAGAGCTACATCAGTCTCCTGTATCTACAATTGAGCGCTACTTTCTTATAGTGTAAACTTGTTCCATGTCTCTGAGAGCTACATCAGTCTCCTGTATCTACAATTGAGCGCTACTTTCTTATAGTGTAAACTTGCTCCATGTCTTTGAGAGCTACATCAGTCTCCTGTATCTACAATTGAGCGCTACTTTCTTATAGTGTAAACTTGCTCCATGTCTTTGAGAGCTACATCAGTCTCCTGTATCTACAATTGAGCGCTACTTTCTTGTAGTGTAAACTTGTTCCATGTCTCTGAGACCTACACCAATCTCCTGTATCTACACTCGAGCACTGATTTCTTATACTAGAAAATTACCCTCGTCTCTGTTAGCTCTAGATATCTCGCCAGAGTTTCATCTGCATAGAACATCGCCATATCTTACTCTCACCTCTTTTTGCTGTAAACAGAGACTCTGTGGTACAGTTTGTTTTTAAATACTTTGTTCTGCCTGCCTCTCTGAGATTATAGCCATGCCTATGCTATCCTTGATGTATCCAACTATTTCTATAGATGTAGCTGGCGCAACCAACATTTTCATCAATTTTTCCCAATGTGTTAAGGATTTCAATTTAAGAATTTTCAGATGAAAAATCAAAATAAATTTGTGCAAATTTAAAAAAAAAGTACTAATAAAATCCTTGTCACATTCTTTCCTAATCCTAGTATGTAACACTTGATTGTATGTTAAATAACAAACAAAGATAACAATTTTATGTAACACATGGCTGTATGTTAAATAAATTATGATAACAATTGTATTTCTGTCTAAAACTTATTCCCTTGCCGAAGTAGAAGTAGGTAAGTCTAATTTTTCTACATTTCAGTATTTGCTTTGCAGAGCTCGATAAAGTTATTGCAATCAAACTTTCATTTGTGTATGTAATAGTTTTGTGATAGAAATGTAACCATTTTTGTAATTCTGAACTTCTTTGTTTTGCTTAGAAATGACTAACGTTGACGCTATACTCTTGTCTTGTCTTGTCCTTCCTCATTTACTGCTAGATGTGGAGGTGAAGTGGTCTCCCAATGGCTCGCCTGTTGGCTTCGTATATGGAGATGTTCAAGGACTCTGCTGTACCATCGGTCCATCGTTTCTATACTTTGATATTATTCTTTATATATATATATTCCATACTTTGATATTATACATGTGACTTGTTGGAGTCAGAAAGTAAACATTTTAATGATGAGCTTCTTGTGTGCAACCATGTTTGCCCAGACTCTCATGTTCCTTGCATGGGGAGAGTTCAGGTGGTGGACACATCAGAGAGTGTGGTCAGTCCGCCGAGAACGTTGTGGTCGTGTTGTCTGGTGATTGAGAGGTCGAACGTTTTTCTGTTATCTCAGTTCGTGCCTCGATGTCTTAACCAGGTCAAAAAACGGATGGCAGAGAAGTAGACTATTTCCATCTTAAAAATCGAGTCGGACAGTCTAACCTGGCACAATCGCACGGTCTATAGATTATTTCTCTTGAAAGTAGGTCGTCCTAGGAAAAATAGCAGGCGATGAGGAAAAAAACTCGAGGAAACAAAATGTCAGAACATCCCCAGCTATAAAATGTTCGAAAACAAGCCCGGCCGTATTGACATCTGGCGCATCGCCTGCAAGGCGAGCCAAACTGCATGTGAAATCCTTCCGCTCTCAGTAGGCTCTGAGCCCGCACAATGTTAAAAAACACTGAGTGCTCACCCTGGGAAATTACCTTCAACCACCCATCCCTAATCCCTCCCTCGACAGGTCATTGTTATCTACAACAATCGCAGGACCTGAGGGTGAAACCCGCAGTGGGGCCACAGGCGGAGCACCAAGTTCAAACCCTGGGCCCATGATCGTGCACGTGGTCTGATAGACACCTTCTTGTTTCTCCCCATTCTTCTGGATGCAATATCCGCTCCTTGTCATGGACTAGAAACACCGCCCACTGCCATCCTTCATGTTTTAATACTCACAAGGGACATCCATGTCTGCTGTGTACACATACTGCAGACCAATACATCTTTTCTTACTGCTCCTTTCTTATCCCATCTGGTAAATGGGCACTGAGTACTACTGTACAAGGGAAAGTAGTTCGCAGTCCTGGTGGAGCCTACTTAGAAGCTCGACGCCTGCAGCAAAGCCGGCATGACACAAGGGCCTTCACGTAAGCCGCTGAAACCATGGCACTGACTCAGTGAGCATCAGAGAAAATGGTCCTCGCGGTCCGAGCCGAGAGTTTGGCCACAAGAGATTATTGCTCGTGGCGTAGATTCTCAGTTTCTTCTTCATTGGCATAATAGAATGTCCAGTTTTAGGGGCCAGCGAAGCAGAACTCACCAACAAGACTTTATCTCAGCTTTTCCGTTGTTTCTGCAAACAAAATAGAGCTGGACACTGCGTGACCCTTCGTTTACTCGTTGTTTGTCTAAACAAACTAATGTATGCCTCGGCGTGACACTTCGTTCACCCGTTGTTTGTCTAAACATACTAATGTATGCCTCGGCGTGACACTTCGTTCACCCGTTGTTTGTCTAAACAAACTAATGTATGCCTCGGCGTGACACTTCGTTCACCCGTTGTTTGTCTAAACAAACTAATGTATGCCTCGGCGTGACACTTCGTTCACCCGTTGTTTGTCTAAACAAACTAATGTATGCCTCGGCGTGACACTTCGTTCACCCGTTGTTTGTCCAAACAAACTAGATCTGGCCACGGCGTGACTCTTTATCCACGCGTTTTTTTTTTCTTTCTGTAAACAATGTAGAGCAGCCAAACACTAGATTCTGCACCCACTCGAAGCTTCAACAAAAAAAAAAGTCGCGGAACCCGAGTCTGGTACTGTAGGATGTATCTACTTGTTCACTGTACTACTAAAGACCAGATAATATTTTCTGAGGAACAGCAGGCAACTCCAAATTATAGTTTCAAATAGGCGGCAATCCTTTGCATAACTTCCGTAATATGCCTGTTACATCCTGTATGAAAACTTACATTGTTTAATCTTGATTTGATATTAAATTCTTACTTTTCTCTTACAGAAGACAGAGAAGATGAAGTTCTTTGTTGTACTCAGTTTTCTGTGCGTCCTATGCGCAGTGTCAAAGGGTGGTAAGCATAGGTTTACTTCATAACTTAGTCAAACGGTACTTTTGTTCTGAGCAAAGAAAAAGAACCCGATTATTGTGTGGAAAAAAAAACAACAAATTCGTCTGACATAAAACAAGGGGTCCGTCGGGGGTGCATACTTTCGCCATACTTATTTAACTTGTATACGGAAAATATAATGAAGAATGTTAGAGACGATGTAGACAAAAAATATTATGATGCCTTAGCAATTGGAGGTTATGAAATATCAGAGAATAGATGTGCTAGTGACACAGTTTTACTGTCCAAAACACAAGAAGGAATGGGAAAACTAATTATGTCAGTCAGTAAGAACAACGAAGAGCACAACTTTTATCTTAATCCAAAGAAAACTAAATTGATGACAACTGACAAAACAAATAAGGCAGCTGAAATATATATCAATGTGGAAAAATTGGAAGAAGTGGAGAGTTTTGAATATCTTGAATCACTGCTAACTAATAACGGATATACAATGAGGGAAATTTAAAAAAGGAGATCATCTATCGCTCTTCAAAAGGTAAAACAACAAAAGAAGCTGTGGAGAGGAACCGACAGAACTACAAAAATACGATTTTTAAGGGCATGCATCTTTCCCATCGAAACATATGCCTATGAGACTTGGAGACTTAACAAAACAGCTGAGAAACACATAAATGCCTTTGAAAGCAAATGCTACAGAAGAGTTCTTCAAATATAGACGCACACAAAAAGGAACAAATATATCCATACTAAAAGAACTTAACATTGAAGAAGGTTGGCTAGTAAAGAGGATAGAAAAGAGAGAAAACTAAAATATTTTGGACACATTAAATGTCATGAGAATTTAGAGAAGACAGTCTTGGAAAGGTACATAATGGGAATAAGAAAGAGAGGAAGACCAAGGCGAAGATGGCTGCAAGACATCGTTGATAATCTACAAATGGATGAGTCATCAGCAGGCCATCTTGCTTACAACCGAGAGGCCTACAGGAGAGCTGTTAGCTAGGCAAGGCTCTGCAAGGAACATGCAAATGACTAACTGAATCCAGTGTGATATTACACACTTTCAGGGAGTAACACGACACGTAAATGGGTTATTACTTCACATTTTCTTGATACTGGCAAAGTATCAAGTACAAAGTACAAAGATGTGCCAAATACGACATATATTAACCCCCACCCGACCTTCCACCCCTATTCTCAACAGGTTATAATTACGGTCTATTTAGACATTTTTGAGAATCGCCTGTCCAGTTTAGTCATATTTCAACGACAGTAAAACATCGACCTCTATAATCTGCGCTCAAATCTTCACAGCACGTCCAACACTTATAATAGACGGCACATGCAGAGCTGAAATCAATACAAGATTGCTGAAAGGAAAAGCAGAGTTTTACAAGATCAAATAAAAGCAAACGCATATCCCTATTAATGAGGAAAGATTCATTACGGTAACATAAAGGTCCATCCAGTCTTACTGCATTCTAACGAGACACTGACAACACACAGACTGATAAAACACAAAATAGAAGACACGGAAATGTTGCTTCCAGTAAAGACACTTCATATTCGTGTTAAATTTCACTGACATTCTTGTGCCCTCTATCTGACATTATTAATTAACATTTTCACTTTTATTAACCTTGTTAATTAATATCATCCCTTTTATTAACCTCGCATTTATCAGATTCTCGTTATGAGATGAGATATGAATAATTGTTTGCTTTTCTAATATAAAAATTTCTAATTTTACTACTTTATACTGTTTTATTGTCTCTATTAATAGAGTGATTTAAAAGTTGAAAATATACATTTAGTTCCTGAAACAAATTTTCATAGCGTCCAAAATTTTATTCAATAAATTTTCTTCTAGTAATCATGTTTACATTAAAGCAATTTTATAATACAACTGTACATTTTCTATCAATATCATACTATCATGATTGTGTGTTTATATGTGCTTCTTAAAATAACAAGATTGTACTTGTATTTCTTACTGTGTGAAGTTTAAAGTCTAAGAGAAGAAATAATTCTCACTTTTATTGTTTATTTTCATCATCATCATCATCATCATAATCATCATCATCATCATCATAATCATCATCATCATCATCATCACCATCATCATCATGATCATCATCATCATCGCCTTTAACTTCCTTGAGAGCATAGGGGCCAACATAAAGGCTCTCCAGTCATCCCTGTTCTACGAATTATTCTCTACTTCGTTGACATACTGGTCATTTACTAATGTAACACATTCTTGTCCAGGTCTCGGTGGAGGTAAGATAATGTTCTGGAAATCTTATAAAATCAACTTATTCATGAATTGATATTAAATTTGTACATATTTTAATATTTAAATGAAATAGATAACAGGGACACGTGATAAGAACATTTGTATAATGAACTGAACAGACATAACTGGTATGTCTAGTCAGTGTTACACACTGTACAGTCTAACCTCAGACTTCATCATTTTCTTTTGCCAAGTAAACAGAAATTCGTGAATATCAAATTATGTAATCACTTTCAAACACTACTACGTTGGCGAATCACAAGTTAATCATAAAGCAAGGGACGTAATCATTGATAAATGTTTGGCTAGAATGAGCTGTACTTGTGTAAGACACAATAATTAATGTATGAGTATATAACTACACATGGAGCTACTGCAGTAGAGCTGTGATACCAAATGTGTAAACTAGGAAAAAAAAGTAGGTACAGCTTTATTACTTAAGAGCACGCAGCTGCGACGTTTCGGCGTGAGCCTTAATCATACAAAAACTTACAGGACGAAGAAATAGAGAGAGGAGATAAATATAAATTCATATGAATGTTATGTTAAAAAAATGAAATAAAATGATTAGAGTACTTTAATGTAACTTCTAAGAAGCTGTGACGTGTCCGACGCTGTGTGTCAGAAATACGCATGGTGGAATGTAGGCAACATTTAAATGGAGAATTGCGATATGTGATAGGTGGGTCGTAAATGAAGATGGTGGGTGGGGAAACCATGGAGGGGAGAGATAGTGATACATTAGTAATCTAGCCGAGAGAAGGTGAAATATGTGATTATAGTTGGGGTAGAGGGTTGTAATGTGATGATGTGATGAGGTCCTGAGCTATGTGTAACAAATGAGAAAGCTGGCTAGTAAAGAGGATTAAGCAGAGAAGACTTAAAGATTTTGGACACATTAAACGTCGTGATAATCTAGAATCTTGGAAGGGTACATAATAGGAGAAAGAAGGAGAGGAAGACCAAGGCGAAGATGGCTGCAAGATATCGTTGATAGTCTGCAAATGCACGCAGCAGCAGCAGGCCATCTTGTGTATATATATATATGTATATATATATATATAAATATCAGTCCTCATTTATGCATGCGAAAGCTGGAAAACAACTAAAGAAATAGAAAAGAAATTGGACTCTTTTGAAAACAAATGCCTAAGGAAAATACTCGACATCAAGTGGAACGAATTCAAGAACAATGCAGAGATAAGACAGATGACTGAACAACAACCAGTCTCATGGGTGATAAGGTAAAATTAGATGGACATATGCTGGTCACTTGATGAGAAGAAATGATCAGAGAATCCCAAAACAAGCTATCAAGTGGAACACAACAGGCCAAAGAAAAAAAAGCAGACCGCGTGAAACTCTGAAGAGGACATTGTTAAGAGAGGCCAAATTAACAGGCATAAAATACTTTGATGAGGTTGAAAGACTCGCCGAAGACAGGAAAAATTGGCAAACTACTTTGCGAGCCCTATGTGACGTTTAACGGCATTGGAAGGATATAAGATATAAGATAATATATATATATATATATATGTATATGTATTTGCGTATATAGGGATGCATACTTTCGCCTTACTTATTTAACTTGTATACGGAAAATATAATGAAGAATGTTAGAGAAGATGTAGAAAAAAAATATTATGATGCCTTAGCAATTGGAGGTTATGAAATATCAGAGAATAGATGTGCTAGTGACACAGTTTTACTGTCCACAACACAAGAAGGAATGGGAAAACTAATTATGTCAGTCCGTAAGAACAACGAAGAGCAAAACATTTATCTTAATCCAAAAGAAAACTAAATTGATGACAACTGACAAAACAAATAAGGCAGCTGAAATATGTATCAATGAGGAAAATTTGGAAGAAGTGGAGAGTTTTTAATATCTTGAATCACTGCTAAGTAATAACGGATATACAATGAGGGAAATTTAAAAAAAGTAGGTCATCTATCGCTCTTCAAAAGGTAAAACAACTAAAGAAGCTGTGGAGAGGAACAGACAGAACTACAAAAATACGATTTTTAAGGGCATGCATCTTTCCCATCGAAACATATGCCTATGAGACTTGGAGACTTAAACAAAACAGCTGAGAAACATATAAATGCCTTTGAAAGTAAATGCTACAGAGTAGTTCTTCAAATATAGACGCACATAAAAAGGAACAAATATATCCGAACTAAAAGAACTTTACATTGAAGAAGGCTGGCTGGTTAATAGGATAGAAAAGAGAGAAAACTTAAATAATCTGGACACATTAAATGTCATGAGAGTTTAGAGAAGACAGTCTTGGAAAGGTACATAATGGAAAAAAGAAAGAGAGGAAGACCAAGGCGAAGATGGTTGCAAGACATCGTTGATGATCTTCAAATGGATGCGTCTGCAGCAGGCCATCTTGCTTACAACCGAGAGGCCTACAGGAAAGCTGTTAGGGAGGCAAGGTTCTGCAAGGAACATTCAAATGACTAACTGAATCCAGTGTGATATTACACACTTTCAGGGAGTAACACGACACGTAAATGGGTTATTACTTCACATTTTCTTGATACTGGCAAAGTATCAAGTACAAAGTAAAAAGATGTGCCAAATACGACATGTATTAACCCCCACCCGACCTTCCACCCCTATTCTCAACAGGTTATAATTACGGTCTATTTAGACATTTTTGAGAATCGCCTGTCCAGTTTAGTCATATTTCAACGACAGTAAAACATCGACCTCTATAATCTGCGCTCAAATCTTCACAGCACGTCCAACACTTATAATAGACGACACATGAGGAGCTGAAATCAATACAAGATTGCTGAAAGGAAAAGCAGAGTTTTACAAGATCAAATAAAAGCAAACGCATATCCCTATTAATGAGGAAAGATTCATTACGGTAACATAAAGCTCCAGGCTTACTGCATTCTCGCGAGACACTGACAACACACAGACTGATAAAACACAAAATAGAAGACACGGAAATGTTGCTTCCAGTAAAGACACTTCATATTCGTGTTAAATTTCACTGACATTCTTGTGCCCTCTATCTGACATTATTAATTAACATTTTCACTTTTATTAACCTTGTTAATTAATATCATCCCTTTTATTAACCTCGCATTTATCAGATTCTCGTTATGAGATGAGATATGAATAATTGTTTGCTTTTCTAATATAAAAATTTCTAATTTTACTACTTTATACTGTTTTATTGTCTCTATTAATAGAGTGATTTAAAAGTTGAAAATATACATTTAGTTCCTGAAACAAATTTTCATAGCGTCCAAAATTTTATTCAATAAATTTTCTTCTAGTAATCATGTTTACATTAAAGCAATTTTATAATACAACTGTACATTTTCTATCAATATCATACTATCATGATTGTGTGTTTATATGTGCTTCTTAAAATAACAAGATTGTACTTGTATTTCTTACTGTGTGAAGTTTAAAGTCTAAGAGAAGAAATAATTCTCACTTTTATTGTTTATTTTCATCATCATCATCATAATCATCATAATCATCATCATCATCATCATAATCATCATCATCATCATCATCACCATCATCATCATCATCATCATCATCGCCTTTAACTTCCTTGAGAGCATAGGGGCCAACATAAAGGCTCTCCAGTCATCCCTGTTCTACGAATTATTCTCTACTTCGTTGACATACTGGTCATTTACTAATGTAACACATTCTTGTCCAGGTCTCGGTGGAGGTAAGATACTATTCTGGAAATCTTATAAAATCAACTTATTCATGAATTGATATTAAATTTGTACATATTTTGATATTTAAATGAAATAGATAACAGGGACACGTGATAAGAACATTTGTATAATGAACTGAATAGACATAACTGGTATGTCTAGTCAGTGTTACACATTGTACAGTCTAACCGTCAGACTTCATCATTTTCTTTTGCCAAGTAAACAGAAATTCGTGAATATCAAATTATGTAATCACTTTCAAACACTACTACGTTGGCGAATCACAAGTTAATCATAAAGCAAGGGACGTAATCATTGATAAATGTTTGGCTAGAATGAGCTGTACTTGTGTAAGACACAATAATTAATGTATGAGTATATAATTACACATGGAGCTACTGCAGTAGAGCTGTGATACCAAATGTGTAAACTAGGAAAAAAAAGTAGGTACAGCTTTATTACTTAAGAGCACGCAGCTGCGACGTTTCGGCGTGAGCCTTAATCATACAAAAACTTACAGGACGAAGAAATAGAGAGAGGAGATAAATATAAATTCATATGAATGTTATGTTAAAAAAATGAAATAAAATGATTAGAGTACTTTAATGTAACTTCTAAGAAGCTGTGACTTGTCCGACGCTGTGTGTCAGAAATACGTATGGTGGAATGTAGGTAACATTTAAATGGAGAATTGGGATATGTGATAGGTGGGTCGTAAATGAAGATGGTGGGATGGAAAACCATGGAGGGAGAGAAAGTGATACATTAGTAATCTAGCCGAGAGAAGATGAAATACGTGATTATAGTTGGGGTAGAGGGTTGTAATGTGATGATGTGAGGAGGTCCTGAGCTATGTGTAACAAATGAGAAAGCTGGCTAGTAAAGAGGATTAAGCAGAGAAGACTTAAATATTTTGGACACATTAAACGTCGTGATAATCTAGAATCTTGGAAGGGTACATAATAGGAGAAAGAAGGAGAGAAAGACCAAGGCGAAGATGGCTGCAAGATATCGTTGATAATCTGCAAATGCACGCATCATCAGCAAGCCATCTTGTTTACAGTCGAGAGGCTTACAGGAGAGCTGTTAGGGAGGCAAAGTTCCGCAAGGGACATGCAAATATCTGACTGACTAACTGATTGAACAAGAGGTGTAAAGTTTCTAATATTTTACCCTCTCCAACGCTTGCACGGGCTGCATCTGTCCGTATTTCCTACCAGTCTTAGCATAAAAACTCATCAGTTTTAGATAAAGAGAATTATTGAAAAATATATGACAAGATTTAACTCTTCTTTCAGTCATTTTAGCTTATATATATTAGTGATTATATCCCTTGATTTGAAGACTCTTTTTAACACGCTCTTGTATTTTAGAGAGATCACTCCGAAGATTAGTCAAATTAAATCAATACATTAAGAATCGATTTCAATCCTTTTATTCTTATATGTGTTTTGTGTCTGCTAAACATAATTTCTTTTAGCATGGAGAATATGTTAATCAATTAGGATATTATTTTCACAGGACGACTGTTATTTATACTTGTTCTTTAAACGACTATGTGGCAGCTGATCAATCCTGGCATATATTCCTATATATATATATATATTATCCATCCTCATATATGCATGCGGAAGCTGGAAAACAACTAAAGAAATAGAAAAGAAATTGGACTCTCTTGAAAACAAATGCCTATGCAAAATACTCGGCATCAAGTGGAACGAATTCAAGAACAATGCAGAGATAAGACAGATGACTGAACAACAACCAGTCTCATGGGTGATCAGGAAAAGTAGATGGACATATGCTGGTCACTTGATGAGAAGAAATGATCAGAGAATCCCGAAACAAGCTATCAAGTGAAACACAACAGGCCAAAGAAAAAGAGGCAGACTCCGTGAAACTCTGAAGAGGACATTGTTAAGATACGCCAAATTAACAGGCATAAAATCCTTTGATGAGGTTGAAAGACTCGCCGAAGACAGGAAAAATTGGTGAACTACTTTGCGAGCCCTATGTGACGTTTAATGGCACGGGAAGGATATAAGATATATATATATATATATTATATATATATATATATATATATATATATATATATTTGCATATATAGGGGTGCATACTTTCCCCTTACTTATTTAACTTGTATATGGAAAATATAATGAAGAATGTTAGAGAAGATGTAGACACAGAAAAAGTATGGTGCCTTAGCAATTGGAGGTTATGAAATATCAGAAAATAGATGTGCTAGTGACACAGTTTTACTGTCCACAACACAAGAAGGAATGGGAAAACTAATTATGTCAGTCCGTAAGAACAACGAAGAGCAAAACGTTTATCTTAATCAAAAGAAAACTAAATTGATGACAGCTGACAAAACAAATAAGGCAGCTGAAATATGTATCAATGTGGAAAATGTGGAAGAAGTGGAGAGTTTTGAATATCGTGAATCATTGCTAACTAATAACGGATATACAATGAGGGAAATTTCAAAAATTAGGTATTCTATCGCTCTTCGAAAGGTAAAACAACTAAAGAAGCTGTGGAGAGGAACAGACAGAACAACAAAAATAAGATTTTTAAGGGCATGCATCTTTCCCATCAAAACATGTGCCTATGAAACTTGGAGACTTAACAAAACAGCTGAGAAACATATAAATCCCTTTGAAAGTTAATGCTACAGAAGAGTTCTTTAAATATAGACGTACACAAAAAGGAACAAATATATCCATATAAAAAGAACACAACATTGAAGAAGGCTGGCTAGTAAATAGGATAGAAAAGAGGAAACTTAAATATTTTGGACACATTAAATGTCATGAGAGTTTAGAGAAGACAGTCTTGGAAAGGTACATAGTGGGAAAAAGAAAGAGAGGAAGACCAAGGCGAAGACGGCTGCAAGATATCGTTGATAATCTACAAATGGACGCGTCAGCAGCAGGCCATCTTGCATACAACAGAGAGGCCTACAGGAGAGCTGTTAGGGAGGCAAGGTTCTGCAAGGGACATGCAAATGACTGACTGAATCCAGTGTGATATTACACACTTTCAGAGAGTAACACGACACGTAAATGGGTTATTACTTCACATTTTCTTGATACTGGCAAAGTATCAAGTACAAGTACAAAGTAAAAAGATGTGCCAAATACGACATGTATTAACCCCCACCCGACCTTCCACCCCTATTCTCAACAGGTATAATTACGGTCTATTTAGACATTTTTGAGAATTGCCTGTCCAGTTTAGTCATATTTCAACGACAGTAAAACATCGACCTCTATAATCTGCGCTCAAATCTTCACAGCACGTCCAACACTTATAATAGACGACACATGAGGAGCTGAAATCAATACAAAAATGGTGAAAGGAGAAGTAGGCTTTTATTAGATCAAATAAAAGCAAACGCAGATCCCCATTGATGAGGAAAGATTCATTACGGTAACATAAAGGTCCATCCATCTTACTGCATACTCACGAGACATCATCATCATCATCATCATCATCACCATCATCATCATCATCATCATCATCATCGCCTTTCACTTCCTTGAGAGCATAGAGGCCAACATAAAGGCTCTCCAGTCATCCCTGTTCTTGGAATTATTCTCTATTTCGTTGAAATACTGGTCATTTACTAATGTAACACATTCTTGTCCAGGTCTCCGTGGAGGTAAGATACAGTTTTGGAAATCTTATAAAATCAACTTATTCATGAACTGATATTAAATGTATACATATTTTAATATTTAAATGAAATAGAAAACAGGGACACGTGATAAGAACATTTGTATAATGAACTGAATAGACATAACTGGTGTGTTGAAATCAATACAAGAATGCTGAAAGGAAAAGCAGAGTTTTACAAGATCAAATAAAAGCAAACGAATATCCCTTTTAATGAGGAAAGATTCATTACGGTAACATATAGATCCAGTCTCATTGCATTCTCACGAGACACTGACAACACACAGACTGATAAAACACAAAATAGAAGACACGGAAATGTTGCCTCCAGTAAAGACACTTCATATTCGTGTTAAATTTCACTGACATTCTTGTGCCCTCTATCTGACGTTATTAATTAACATTTTCACTTTTATTAACCTTGTGAATTAACATCATCCCTTTTATTAACCTCGCATTTATCAGATTCTCGTTATGAGTTGAGATATGAATAATTGTTTGCTTTTCTAATATAAAAAAGTCTAATTTTAATACTTTATACTGTTTTATTTTCTCTATTAATGGAGTCATTTAGAAGTTTAAAATATACATTTAGTTACTGAAACAAATTTTCATAGCGTCCAAAATTTTATTCAACAATTTTTCTTCTAGTAATGATGTTTACATAAAAGCAATTTTATAATACAACTATAAATTTTGTATCAATATCATACTATCATGATTGTGTGTTTATATGTGCTTCTTAAAATAACAAGACTACTTGTATTTCTTACTGTTTGAAGTTTAAAGTCTAAGAGAAGAAATAATTCTCTATTTATTGTTTATTTTCCTTGACATCATCATCATCATCATCATCATCATCATCATCACCATCGCCTTTCACTTCCTTGAGAGCATAGAGGCCAACATAAAGGCTCTCCAGTCATCACTGTTCTACGAATTATTCTCTACTTCGTTGACATACTGGTCATTTACTAATGTAACACATTTCTTGTCCAGTTCTCGATGGAGGTAAGATACTGTTCTGGAAATCTTATAAAATCAACTTATTCATGAACTGATATTAAATGTGTACATATTTCAATATTTAAATGAAATCGATAACCGGGACACATGATAAGAACATTTGTATAATGAACTGAACAGACATAACTGGTATGTCTAGTCAGTGTTACACATTGTACAGTCTAACCGTCAGACTTCATCATTTTCTTTTGCCAAGTAAACAGAAATTCGTGAATATCAAATTATGTAATCACTTTCAAAGACTACTACGTTGGCAAATCACAAGTTAATCATAAAGCAAGGGACGTAATCAATGATAAATGTTTGGCTAGAATGACCTGTACTCGTGTAAGACACAATAATTAGTGTATGAGTATATAACTACACATGGAGCCACTGCAGTAGAGCTGTGATACCAAATGCGTAAACTAGGAAAAAAAAGTAGGAACAGCTTTATTACTTAACGAGCACGCAGCTGTGACGTTTAAGTGTGAACATTAATCATACAAAAACATACAGCACGAAGAAATAGAGAGAGAAGATAAATATGAATTCATATGAATGTTATGTTAAAAAAATGCAATAAAATAATTAGAGCACTCAGATGTAACTTCTAAGAAGCTGTGACTTGTCCGACGCTGTGTGTCAGAAATACGTATGGTGAAATGTAGACCACATTTAAATGGAGAATTGCGATATGTGATAGGTGGGTCGTAAATGAAGATGGTGGATGGGGAAACCATGGAGGGGAGAGAAAATGATATATTAGTAATCTAGCCGAGAGAAGATGAAATATGTGATTATAGTTGGGGTAGAGGGTTGTAATGTGATGATGTGAGGAGGTCCTGAGCTATGTGTAACAAATGAGAAATCTGGCTAGTAAAGAGGATTAAGCAGAGAAAACTTAAATATTTTGGACACATTAAACGTCGTGATAATCTAGAATCTTGGAAGGGTACATAATAGGAAAAGGAAGGAGAGGAAGACCAAGGCGAAGATGGCTGCAAGATATCGTTGATAATCTGCAAATGGACGGATCATCAGCAAGCCATCTTGTTTACAATCGAGAGGCTTACAGGAGAACTGTGAGGGAGGCAAAGTTCCGCAACGGACATGCAAATGACTGACTGACTGATTGAGCAAGGGGTGTAAAGTTTCTAATATTTTACCCTCTCCAACGCTTGCGCGGGCTGCATCTGTCCGTATTTCCTACCAGTCTTAGCATAAAAACTCATCAGTTTTAGATAAAGAGAATCATTGTAAAATATATGACAAGATTTATCTCTATTTTCAGTATTTTCTCCTTATATATATTAGTGATTATATCCTTTGATTTGAAGATTCTTTTTAACTCGCTCTTGTATTTTAGAGAGATCACTCCGAAGATTAGTCAAATTAAATCAATACATTAAGAATCGATTTCAATCCTTTTATTCTTATATGTGTTTTGTGCCTGCTAAACATAATTTCTTTTAACATGGAGAATATGTTAATTAATTAAGATATTATTTTCACAAAGATGATTGTTAATTAAACTTGTTCTTTAAACCACTATGTGGCAGCTGATCAATCGTGGCATATATTCCTATATATATATATATTTGCATATATAGGGGTGCATACTTTCCCCTTACTTATTTAACTTGTATATGGAAAATATAATGAAGAATGTTAGAGAAGATGTAGACAAAAAATATTATCATGCCTTAACAATTGGAGGTTATGAAATATCAGGGATTAGATGTGCTAATGACACAGTTTTACTGTCCAGAGCACAAAAAGGAATGGGAAAACTAATTATGTCAGTCCGTAAGAACAACGAAGAGCAAAACTTTTATCTTAATCAAAAGAAAACTAAATTGATGACAACTGACAAAACAAATAAGGCAGCTGAAATATGTATCAATGTGGAAAATGTGGAAGAAGTGGAGAGTTTTGAATATCTTGAATAACTACTAACTAATAAAGGTATATAATGAGGGAAATTTTAAAAAGGAGGTCATCTATCGCTCTTCAAAAGGTAAAACAACTAAAGAAGCTGTGGAGAGGAACAGACAGAACAACAAAAATAAGATTTTTAAGGGCATGCATCTCTCCCATCGAAACATATGCCTGTTAGACTTTGAAACTTAACAAAACACATGATAAACACATGAATGTCTTTGAATGTAAATGCTACAGAAGAGTTCTCCAAATATTGTCACAAACAAAAAAAACCAATATATCCATACTAAAAGACCATAACAGTGAAGAAGGCTGGCTAGTAAATAGGATAGAAAAGAGAGAAAACTTAAATATTTTGGACACATTAAATGTCATGAGAGTTTAGAGAAGACAGTCATGGAAAGGTACATAATGGGAACAAGAAAGAGAGGAAAACAAGGCGAAGATGGCTTCAAGACATCGTTGATAAACTACTAATGGACGCGTCATCAGCAGAGCTTCTTGCATACAACAGAGAGGCCTACAGAAGAGCTGTTGGTGAGGCGAAGTTCCTCAATGAACATACAAATGACTAACTGAATCCAGTGTGATATTACACACTTTTAGAGAGTAACACGACACGTAAATGGGTTATTACTTCACATTTTCTTAATACTGGCAAAGTATCAAGTACAAGTACAAAGTAAAAAGATGTGCCAAATACGACATGTATTAACCCCCACCCGACCTTCCACCCCTATTCTCAACAGGTTATAATTACGGTCTATTTAGACATTTTTGAGAATCGCCTGTCCAGTTTAGTCATATTTCAACGACAGTAAAACATCGACCTCTGTAATCTGCTCTCAAATCTTCACAGCACGTCCAACACTTATAATAGACGACACATGAGGAGCTGAAATCAATACAAGATTGCTGAAAGGAAAAGCAGAGTTTTACAAGATCAAATAAAAGCAAACGAATATCCCTATTAATGAGGAAAGATTCATTACGGTAACATAAAGGTCCAGTCTTACTGCATTCTCTCGAGACACTGACAACACACAGACTGATAAAACACAAAATAGAAGACACGGAAATGTTGCCTCCAGTAAAGACAAATCCTATTCGTGTTAAATTTCACTGACATTCTTGTGCCCTCTATCTGACATTATTAATTAACATTTTCACTTTTATTAACCTTGTTAATTAACGTCATCAATTGTATTCACCTTCTCGCATTTATCAGATTCTCGTTATGAGTTGAGATATGAATAGTTTGCTTTTCTAATTTAAAAACTTCTAATTTTAATACTTTATACTGTTTTATTTTCTCTATTAATGAAGTGATTTAAAAGTTTAAAATATACATTTAGTTCTTGAAACAAATTTTCATAGCGTCCAAAATTTTATTCAATAATTTGTCTTCTAGTAATCATGTTTACATTAATGCAATTTTATAATACAACTATACATTTTATATCAATATCATACTATCATGATTGTGTGTTTATAAGTGCTTCTTAAAATAACAAGACTGTACTTGTATTTCTTACTGTTTGGAATTTAAAGTCTAAAAGAAGAAATAATTCTCCCTTTTATTGTTTACTTTCCTTGATATCATCATCATCATCATCATCATCATCATGATCATCATCATCATCATCGCCTTTCACTTCCTTGAGAGCATAGGGGACACGTATAAAGGCTCTCCAGTCATTCCTGTTCTTGGAATTATTCTCTACTTCGTTGACATACTGGGCATTTACTAATGTAACACATTTCTTGTCCAGTTCTCGGTGAAGGTAAGATACTGTTCTGGAAATTTTATAAAATCAACTTATTCATGGACTGATATTAAATATGTACATATTTTAATATTTAAATGAAATAGAAAACAGAGACACGTGATAAGGACATTTGTATAATGAACTGAACAGACATAACTGGTATGTCTAGTCAGTGTTACACATTGTACAGTCTAACCGTCAGACTTCATCATTTTCTTTTGCCAAGTAAATAGAAATTTGTGAATATCAAATTATATAATTACTTTCAAAGACTACTACGTTGGCAAATCACAAGTTAATCATAAAGCAAGGGACGTAATCAATGATAAATGTTTGGCTAGAATGAGCTGTACTTGTGTAAGACACAATAATTAGTGTATGAGAATATAACTACACATGGAGCCACTGCAGTACAACTGTGATACCAAATGTATAAACTAGGAATAAAAAGTAGGAACACCTTTATTACTTAACGAGCACGCAGCTGTGACGTTTCGGTGTGAGCTTTAATCATACAAAAACATACAGGACGAAGAAATAGAGAGAGAAGATAAATATAAATTCATATTAATGTTATGTTAAAAAAATGAAATTAAATGATTAGAGCACTTAGTTGTAACTTCTAAGAAGCTGTGACTTGTCCGACGCTGTGTGTCAGAAATAAGCATGGTGGAATGTAGGCAACATTTAAATGGAGAATTGCGATATATGATAGGTGGGTCGTAAATGAAGATGGTGTGTTGGGAAACTATGGAAGGGGAGAGAAAGTGATACATTAGTAATCTAGCCGAGAGAAGATGAAATACGTGATTATAGTTGGGGTAGAGGGTAGTAATGTGATGATGTGAGGAGGTCTGGAGCTTTGTGTAACAAATGAGAAAGCTGGCTAGTAAAGAGGATTAAGCAGAGAAAACTTAAATATATTGGACACATTAAAAGTCGTGATAATCTAGAATCTTGGAAGGGTACATAATAGGAAAAGGAAGGAGAGGAAGACCAAGGCGAAGATGGCTGCAAGACATCGTTGATAATCTAGAAATGGACGGATCATCAGCAGACCATCATGTTTACAATCGAGAGGCTTACAGGAGAACTGTGAGGGAGGCAAAGTTCCGCAAGGGATATGCAAATGACTGACTGACTGACTGATTGAGCAAGGGGTGTAAAGTTTCTAATATTTTACCCTCTCCAACGCTTGCGCGGGCTGCATCTGTCCGTATTTCCTACCAGTCTTAGCATAAAAAACTCATCAGTTTTAGATAAAGAGAATTATTGAAAAATATATGACAAGATTTAACCCTTCTTTCAGTCTTTTCTCCTTATATATATTAGTGATTATATCCTTTGATTTGAAGATTCTTTTTAACATGCTCTTGTATTTTAGAGAGATCACTCCGAAGATTAGTCAAATTAAATCAATACATTAAGAATCGATTTCAATCCTTTTATTCTTATATGTGTTTTGTGTCTGCTAAACATAATTTCTTTTAGCATGGAGAATATATTAATCAATTAGGATATTATTTTCACAGGATGATTGTTATTTAAACTTGTTGTTTAAACCACTAGGTGGCAGCTGATCAATCGTGGTAGATATTCTTATATATATATATATATATATATATATATATATATATATATATATATATATATATATATATATATATCCAACCTCATTTATGCATGCGAAAGCTGGAAAACAACTAAAGAAATAGAAAAGAAATTGGACTCTTTTGAAAACAAATGCCTTAGCAAAATACTCGGCATCAAGTGGAACGAATTCAAGAACAATGCAGAGATAAGACAGATGACTGAACAACAACCAGTCTCATGGGTGATCAGGAAAAGGAGATGGACATATGCTGGTCACTTGATGAGAAGAAATGATCAGAGAATCTCAAAACAAGCTATCAAGTGGAACACAACAGGCCAAACAAAAAGAGGCAGACCGCGTGAAACTCTGAAGAGGACATTGTTAAGAGAGGCCAAATTAACAGGCATAACATATTTTGATGAGATTGAAAGACTCGCCGAAGACAGGAAAAATTGGCGAACTACTTTGCTAGCAGTGTGTGACGTTTAACGGCACGGGAAGGATATAAGATATAAGATATGGATATATATATATATATATATATATATATATATATGCATATATAGGGGTGCATACTTTCGCCTTACTTATTTAACTTGTATATGGAAAATATTATGAAGAATGTTAGAGAAGATGTAGACAAAAAATATTATGATGCCTTAGCAATTGGAGGTTATGAAATATCAGAGAATAGATGTGCTAGTGACACAGTTTTTCTGTCCACAACATAAGAAGGAATGGGAAAACTAATTATGTCAGTCCGTAAGAACAACGAAAAGCAAAACTTTTATCTTAATCCAAAAGAAAACTAAACTGATGACAACTGACAAAACAAATAAGGCAGCTGAAATATGTATCAATGTGGAAAATTTGGAAGAAGTGGAGAGTTTTGAATATCGTGAATCACTGCTAACTAATAACGGATATGCAATGAGGGAAATTTAAAAAAGGAGATCATCTATCGCTCTTCAAAAGGTAAAACAACTAAAGAAGCTGTGGAGAGGAACAGACAGAACTACAAAAATAAGATTTTTAAGGGCATGCAGCTTTCCCATCAAAACATATGCCTATGAGACTTGGAAACTTAACAAAACAGCTGAGAAACACATAAATTCTTTTGAAAATAAATTCTACAGAAGAGTTCTTCAAATATAGACGCACACAAAAAGGAACAAATATATCCATACTAAAAGAACTTAACATTGAAGAAGGCTGGCTAGTAAATAGGATAGAATAGAGAGAAAACACAAATATTTTGGACACATTAAATGTCATGAGAGTTTAGAGAAGACAGTCTTGGAAAGGTACATAATGGGAAAAAGAAAGGGAGTAAGACCAAGGCGAAGTGGCTGCAAGACATCGTTGATAATCTACAAATGGACGCGTCAGAAGTAAGCCATCTTCCTTACAACTGAGAGGCCTACAGGAGAGCTGTTAGGGAGGCAAGGTTCTGCAATGGTCATACAAATGACTAACTGAATCCAGTGTGATATTACACACTTTCAGAGAGTAACACGACACGTAAATGGGTTATTACTTCACATTTTCTTGATACTGGCAAAGTATCAAGTACAAGTACAAAGTAAAATGATGTGCCAAATACGACATGTATTAACCCCCACCCGACCTTCCACCCCTATTCTCAACAGGTTATAATTACGGTCTATTTAGACATTTTTGAGAATCGCCTGTCCAGTTTAGTCATATTTCAACGACAGTAAAACTTCGACTTCTATAATCTGCGCTCAAATCTTCACAGCACGTCCAACACTTATAATAGACGACACATGAGGAGCTGAAATCAATACCAAATTGCTGAAAGGAAAAGCAGAGTTTTACAAGATCAAATAAAAGCAAACGAATATCCCTATTAATGAAGAAAGATTTATTATGGTAATATAAAGGTCCAGTCTTATTGCATTCTCTCGAGACACTGACAACACACAGACTGATAAAACACAAAATAGAAGACACGGAAATGTTGCCTCCAGTAAAGACACTTCATATTCGTGTTAAATTTCACTGACATTCTTGTGCCCTCTATCTGACATTATTAATTAACATTTTCACTTTTATTAACCTTGTTAATTAACATCATCCTTTTATCAACCTCACATTTATCAGATTCTCGTTATGAGTTGAGATTTGAATAATTGTTTGCTTTTCTAATATAAAAACGTCTAATTTTAATACTTTATACTGTTTTATTTTCTCTATTAATGGAGTCATTTAGAAGTTTAAAATATACATTTAGTTATTGAAAAAAATTTTCTTAGCGTCCAAAATTTTATTCAATAATTTTTCTTCTAGTATTGATGTTTACATTAAAACAACTTTATAATACAATTATACATTTTATATCAATATCATACTATCATGATTGTGTGTTTATATGTGCTTCTTAAGATAACAAGACTACTTGTATTTCTTACTGTTTGGAGTTTAAAGTCTAAGAGAAGAAATAATTCTCTCTTTTATTGTTTATTTTCCTTGACATCATCATCATCATCATCATCGCCTTTCACTTCCTGGAGAGCATAGGGGCCAACATAAAGGCTCTCCAGTCATCCCTGTTCTTGGAATTATTCTCTACTTCGTTGACATACTGGTCATTTACTAATGTAACACATTCTTGTCCAGGTCTCGGTGGAGGTAAGATACTGTTCTGGAAATCTAATAAAATCAACTTATTCATGAACTGATATTAAATGTGTACATATTTTAATATTTAAATGAAATAGATAACCGGGACACGTGATAAGAACATTTGTATAATGAACTGAACAGACATAACTGGTATGTCTAGTCAGTGTTACACATTGTACAGTCTAACCGTCAGACTTCATCATTTTCTTTTACCAAATAGTCAGAAATTCGTGAATATCAAATTATGTAATCACTTTAAAACACTACTACGTTGGCAAATCACAAGTTAATCATAA
Organism: Achatina immaculata; assembly: GCA_009760885.1. Lineage (NCBI taxonomy): Eukaryota > Metazoa > Mollusca > Gastropoda > Stylommatophora > Achatinidae > Lissachatina > Lissachatina immaculata. The sequence goes on along the minus strand of CM019701.1, from coordinate 13,021,013 downwards.
AGCAAGGGACGTAATCAATGATAAATGTTTGGCTAGAATGAGCTGTACTTGTGTAAGACACAATAATTAGTGTATGAGTATATAACTACACATGGAACCACTGTAGTAGAGCTGTGAAACCAAATGTGTAAACTAGGAAAAAAAGTAGGAACACCTTTATTACTTAACGAGCACGCAGCTGTGACGTTTCGGCGTGAGCATTAATCATACAAAAACTTACAGGACGAAGAAATAGAGAGAGGAGATAAATATAAATTCATATGAATGTTATGTTAAAAAAATGAAATAAAATGATTAGAGGACTTAGATGTAACCTCTAAGAAGCTGTGACTTGTCCGACGCTGTGTGTCAGAAATACGTATGGTGGAATGTAGGTAACATTTAAATGGAGAATTGGGATGTGTGATAGGTCTACACATGTAAATGAAGATGATGGGTTGGGAAACCATGGAGGGGAGAGAAAATGATATATTAGTAATCTAGGAGAGAGAAGGTGAAATACGTGATTATAGTTGGGGTAGAGGGTTGTAATGTGATGATGTGAGGAGGTCCTGAGCTATGTGTAACAAATGAGAAAGCTGGCTAGTAAAGAGGATTAAGCAGAGAAGACTTAAATATTTTGGACACATTAAACGTCGTGATAATCTAGAATCTTGGAAGGGTACATAATAGGAGAAAGAAGGAGAGAAAGACAAAGGTGAAGATAGCTGCAAGACATCGTTGATAATCTGGAAATGGACGCATCACCAGCAGACCATCTTGTTTACAATCGAGAGGCTTACAGGAGAGCTGTTAGGGAGGCAAAGTTCCGCAAGGGACATGCAAATGACTGACTGACTGACTGACTGATTGAACAAGAGGTGTAAAGTTTCTAATATTTTACCTTCTCCAACGCTTGCGCGGGCTGCATCTGTCCGTATTTCCTACCAGTCTTAGCATAAAAACTCATCAGTTTTAGATAAAGAGAATCATTGAAAAATATATGACAAGATTTGACTCTTCTTCCAGTCTTTTTTCCTTGTATATATTAGTGATTATATCCCTTGATTTGAAGACTTTTTAACTCGCTCTTATATTTTAGAGAGATCACTCCGAAGATTAGTCAAATTAAATCAATACATTAAGAATCGATTTCAATCCTTTTATTCTTATATGTGTTTTCTGTATGCTAAACATACTTTCTTTTAGCATGGAGAATATGTTAATTAATTAAGATATTATTTTCACAGGATGATTGTTATTTAAACTTGTTCTTTAAACGACTATGAGGCAGCTGATCAGTCGTGGCAGATATTCTTATATATATATATAATATCCATCCTCATTTATGCATGCGAAAGCTGGAAAACAACTAAAGAAATAGAAGAGAAATTGGACTCTTTTGAAAACAAATGCCTAAGGAAAATACTCGGAATCAAGTGGAACGAATTCAAGAACAATGCAGAGATAAGAAAGATGTCTGAACAGCAACCAGTCTCATGGGTGATCAGGAAAAGTAGATAGACATATGTTGGTCACTTGATGAGAAGAAATGATCAGAGAATCCCAAAACAAGCTGTCAAGTGGAACACAACAGGCCAAAGAAAAAAAGGCAGACCGCATGGAACTCTGAAGAGGACATTGTTAAGAGAGGCCAAATTAACAGGCATAAAATCCTTTGATGAGGTTGAAAGACTCGCCGAAGACAGGAAAAATTGGCAAACTACTTTGTGAGCCCTATGTGACGTTTAACGGCACGGGAATGATATAAGATATAAGATAAGATAAGATATATATATATATATATATATATGCATTTGCATATATAGGGGTGCATACTTTCGCCTTACTTATTTAACTTGTATACGGAAAATATAATGAAGAATGTTAGAGAAGATGTAGACAAAAAATATTATGATGCCTTAGCAATTGGAGGTTATGAAATGTCAGAGAATAGATGTGCTAGTGACACAGTTTTACTGTCAAGAACACAAGAAGGAATAGGAAAATTAATTATGTCAGTCCGTAAGAACAACGAAGAGCAAATCATTTATCTTAATCAAAAAGAAAACTAAATTGATGACAACTAACAAAACAAATAAGGCAGCTGAAATATGTATCAATGAGGAAAATTTGGAAGAAGTGGAGAGTTTTGAATATCTTGAATCACTGCTAACTAATAACGGATATACAATGAGGGAAATTTAAAAGAGGAGGTCATCTATCGCTCTTCAAAAGGTAAAACAACTAAAGAAGCTGTGGAGAGGAACAGACAGATCTGCAAAAATACGATTTTTAAGAGCATGCATCTTTCCCATCGAAACATATGCCTATGAGACTTGGAGACTTAAAGAAAACAGCTGAGAAACATATAAATGCCTTTGAAAGTAAGTGCTACAGAAGAGTTCTTCAAATATAGATGCACACAAAAAGGAACAAATATATCCATACTAAAAGAACTTCTTAACATTGAAGAAGGCTGGCTAGTAAATAGGATAGAAAAGAGAGAAAACTTAAATATTTTGGACACATTAAATGTCATGAGAGTTTAGTGAAGACAGTCTTGGAAAGGTACATAATGGGAAAAAGAAAGAGAGGAAGACCAAGGCGAAGACGGCTGCAAGACATCGTTGATAATCTACAAATGGACGCGTCAGCAGCAGGCCATCTTGCTTACAACCGAGAGGCCTACAGGAGAGCTGTTAGGGAGGCAAGGTTCTGCAATGGACATGCAAATGACTGACTGAATCCAGTGTGATATTACACACTTTCAGGGAGTAACACGACACGTAAATGGGTTATTACTTCACATTTTCTTGATACTGGCAAAGTATCAAGTACAAGTACAAAGTAAAAAGATGTGCTAAATACGACATGTATTAACCCCCACCCGACCTTCCACCCCTATTCTCAACAGGTTATAATTACGGTCTATTTAGGCATTTTTGAGAATTGCCTGACCAGTTTAGTCATATTTCAACGACAGTAAAACTTCGACTTCTATAATCTGCGCTCAAATCTTCACAGCACGTCCAACACTTATAATAGACGGCACATGAGGAACTGAAATCAATACAAGATTGCTGAAAGGAAAAGCAGAGTTTTACAAGATCAAATAAAAGCAAACGCATATCCCTATTAATGAGGAAAGATTCATTACGGTAACATAAAGGTCCATCCAGTCTTACTGCATTCTCACGAGACACTGACAACACACAGACTGATAAAACACAAAATAGAAGACACGGAAATGTTGCCTCCAGTAAAGACACTTCATATTCGTGTTAAATTTCACTGACATTCTTGTGCCCTCTATCTGACATTATTAATTAACATTTTCACTTTTATTAACCTTGTTAATTAACATCATCCCTTTTATTAACATCGCATTTATCAGATTCTCGTTATGAGTTGAGATATGAATAATTGTTTGCTTTTCTAATATAAAAACGTCTAATTTTAATACTTTATACTGTTTTATTTTCTCTATTAATGGAGTCATTTAGAAGTTTAAAATATACATTTAGTTCTTGAAACAAATTTTCATAGCGTTCAAAATTTTATTCAACAATTTTTCTTCTAGTAATGATGTTTACATAAAAGCAATTTTATACTACAACTATACATTTTGTATCAATATCATACTATCATGATTGTGTGTTTATATGTGCTTCTTAAAATAACAAGACTGTACTTGTATTTCTTACTGTTTGGATTTTAAAGTCTAAGAGAAGAAATAATTCTCCCTTTTATTGTTTACTTTCCTTCACATCATCATCATCTTCATCATCATCATCATCATCATCATCATCATCATCATCGCCTTTGACTTCCTTGAGAGCATAGGGGCCAACATAAAGGCTTTGCAGTCATCCCTGTTCTGCGATTTATTCTCTACTTCGTTGACATACTGGTCATTTACTAATGTAACACATTCTTGTCCAGTTATCGGTGGAGGTAAGATAATGTTCTGGAAATCTTATAAAATCAACTTATTCATGAATTGATATTAAATTTGTACATATTTTAATATTTCAATCAAATAGATAACAGGGACACGTGATAAGAACATTTGTATAATGATCTGAGTAGACGTAACCGGTATGTCTAGTCAGTGTTACACATTGTACAGTCTAACCGTCAGACTTCATCATTTTCTTTTGCCAAGTAAACAGAAATTCGTGAATATCAAATTATGTAATCACTTTCAAACACTACTACGTTGGCAAATCACAAGTTAATCATAAAGCAAGGGACGTAATCAATGATAAATGTTTGGCTAGAATGAGCTGTACTTGTGTAAGACACTATAATTAGTGTATGAGTATATAACTACACATGGAGCCACTGCAGTAGAGCTGTAATTCCAAATGTGTAAACTAGGAATAAAAAGTAGGAACAGCTTTATTACTTAACGAGCACGCAGCTGTGACGTTTCGGCGTGAGCATTAATCATACAAAAACTTACTGGACGAAGAAATAGAGAGAGAAGATAAATATAAATTCATATGAATGTTATGTTAAAAAAATGAAATAAAATGATTAGAGCAGTTGGATGTAATTTCTAAGAAGCTGTGGCTTTTCCGACGCTGTGTGTCAGAAATACGCATTGTGGAATGTAGGTAACATTTAAATGGAGAATTGGGATGTGTGATAGGTGGGTCGTAAATGAAGATGGCGGGTATGGAAACCATGGAGGGGAGAGATAGTGATACATTAGTAATCTAGACGAGAGAAGGTGAAATATGTGATTATAGTTGGGGTAGAGGGTTGTAATGTGATGATGTGAGGAGGTCCAGAGCTATGTGTAACAAATGAGAAAGCTGGCTAGTAAAGAGGATTAAGCAGAGAAGACTTAAATATTTTGGACACATTAAACGTCGTGATAATCTAGAATCTTGGAAGGGTACATAATAGGAAAAAGAAGGAGAGGAAGACCAAAGCAAAGATGACTGCAAGATATCATTGATAGTCTGCAAATGCACGCATCAGCAGCAGGCCATCTTGTTTACAATCGAGAGGCTTACAGGAGAGCTGTTAGGGAGGCAAAGTTCCGCAAGGGACATGCAAATGACTGACTGACTGACTGATTGAGCAAGAGGTGTAAAGTTTCTAATATTTTACCCTCTCCAAAACTTGCGCGGGCTGCATCTGTCCATATTTCCTACAAGTCTTAGCATAAAAACTCATCAGTTTTAGATAAAGATTTCATTGAAAAATATATGACAAGATTTAACTCTCCTTCCAATCTTTTTTCCTTGTATATATTAGTGATTATATCCCTTGATTTGAAGACTCTTTTTAACTCTCTCTTGTATTTTAGAGAGATCAGTCCGGAGATTAGTCAAAGTAAATCAATACATTAAGAATCGATTTCAATCCTTTTATTCGTATATGTGTTTTGTGTCTGCTAAACATAATTTCTTTTAGCATGGAGAATATGTTAATTAATTAAGATATTACTTTCACAGGATGATTGTTACTTAAATTTGTTCTTTAAACGACTATGTGGCAGCTGATCAGTCGTGGCAGATATTCTTATATATATCCATCCTCATGTATGCATGCGAAAGCTGCAAAACAACTAAAGAAATAGAAAAGATATACTTGTATTTCTTACTGTTTGAAGTTTAAAGTCTAAGAGAAGAAATAATTCTCCCTTTTATTGTTTACTTTCATTGACATCATCATCATCATCATATTCATCATCATCATCATCATCATCATCGCCTTTGACTTCCTTGAGAGCATAGGGGCCAACATAAAGGCTATCCAGTTATCCCTGTTCTGCGAATTATTCTCTACTTCGTTGACATACTGGTCATTTACTAATGTAACACATTCTTGTTCAGTTCTCGGTGGAGGTAAGATACTGTTCTGGAAATCTTATAAAATCAAGTTATTCATGAATTGATATTAAATTTGTACATATTTTAATATTTCAATGAAATAGATAACAGGGACACGTGATAAGATCATTTGTATAATGAACTGAATAGACATAACTGGTATGTCTAGTCAGTGTTACACATTGTACAGTCTAACCGTCAGACTTCATCATTTTCTTTTGCCAAGTAAACAGAAATTCGTGAATATCAAATTATGTAATCACTTTCAAACACTACTACGTTGGCAAATCACAAGTTAATCATAAAGCAAGGGACGTAATCAATGATAAATGTTTGGCTAGAATGAGCTGTACTTGTGTAAGACACTATAATTAGTGTATGAGTATATAACTACACATGGAGCCACTGTAGTAGAGCTGTAATTCCAAATGTGTAAACTAGGAATAAAAAGTAGGAACAGCTTTATTACTTAACGAGCAGAGGAGATAAATATAAATTCATATGAATGTTATGTTAAAAAAATGAAATAAAATGATTAGAGCAGTTGGATGTAATTTCTAAGAAGCTGTGGCTTTTCCGACGCTGTGTGTCAGAAATACGCATGTTGGAATGTAGGTAACATTTAAATGGAGAATTGGGATGTGTGATAGGTGGGTCGTAAATGAAGATGGCGGGTTGGGAAACCATGGAGGGGAGAGAAAATGATACATTAGTAATCTAGCCGAGAGAATATGAAATACGTGATTATAGTTGGGGTTCATTCATTCATTCCTTTGCATGTCCCTTGCGGAACTTTGCCTCCCAAACAGCACTCCTGTAGGCCTCTCGGTTGTGAGCAAGATGGCCTGCTGCTGCTGCATCCATCTCCAGATCATCAACGATGTCTTGCAGCCATCTTCGTTTCGGTCTTCCTCTTTTTCTTTTTCCCATTATGTATCCTTCCAATACGGTCTTCTCTAAATTATCATGACGTTTAATGTGGCCAAAATATTTAAGTTTTCTCTCTTTAATCCTCTTTACTAGCCAGCCTTCTTCAATATTAAGCTCTTGTAGTATAGATATATTTGTTCTTTTTTGTGTCCACGATATTTGGAGAACTCTTCTATAGCATTTACATTCAAAGGCATTTATGTGCTTCTCAGCTGTTTTGTTAAGTGTCCAGGTCTCACAGGCATATGTTGCGATGGGAAAGATGCATGCCCTTAAAAATCTTATTTTTGTGGTTCTGTCTGCTCCTCTACACAGATTCTTTATTTGTTTTACTTTCTGAAGAGCAATAGATGTCGTCCTTTTAATTTTTAATAGTTGGGGTAGAGGGTTGTAATGTAATGATGTGAGGAGGTCCTGAGCTATGTGTAACAAATGAGAAAGCTGGCTAGTAAAGAGGATTAAGCAGAGAAGACTTAAATATTTTGGACACATTAAACGTCGTGATAATCTAGAATCTTGGAAGGGTACATAATAGGAGAAAGAAGGAGAGAAAGACCAAGGCCATCTTGCGCACAACCGAGGGGCCTACAGAAGAGCTGTTTGGGAGGCAAAGTTCCGCAAGGGACATGCAAATGAATGAATGAATGAATAAAATGACAGAAGACATGTAACTTGAATCTAATAGTGATATACATTCATAAACGAAATTCACACAAATGTATTGAAGCATTACTTTTCTTTAATATAATGTTTTTGCCCTGTGAGGACATTGAGACAAGCTAGATGTACAGCCATTGTTCTCTTCTATCGCTTCCTACCCAGTCTAAAGCTTAGTCAGTGTGAAACATTGTTTGTTTATATTCTGTTTTGTCTGTTCCTTGCATCTCTGCCACATGTATTTTATTCGCCTATTGTTTTCAGCACCAGCCATCACGCATAGTCTAGAAGTAGAAGTCGTTTATACAGAAGAAATGGAAAATGCGTTCTGATAATAGTGACTTCCTAGTTCAGTCAATATCAAAATAATGTAGCTAAGAAAACTGATTAACAAAATGTCAGAGCAAGAGAGAGCATTGTGTTCCTACTCGGTGGAGAATGACTGAAATACTTGATAATGAATTTGACTTATGTATTTATTTCATGCATAGTTTAATACTGAAATAGACAATTATGTATTTATTTCATGCGTAGTTTAATACTGAAATAAACACATAATTCAAATTCAGTATCAAGTATTTCAGTCATTCTCCACGCAGTAGGAACACAGTGCTCTCTCTTGCTCTGACATTTTTTTTCTGTTAGTTTTCCTAGCTACATTATTTTTATATGTTTATTTCATGTATGTTTATTTCATGTTTATTTCATTTTACGTTTATTTCATTTTTTTATTTTATGTTTATTTTATGCGTAGTTTAATACTGTGACAAAACAAACAAGACAGCTGAAATATGTATCAATGAGGAAAACTTGGAAGAAATGGAGAGTTTTGAATATCTTGGATCACTACTAACTAATAATGGAGATACAATGAGGGAAATTAAAAGGACATCTATAGTTCTTCAGAAAGTAAAATAAATAAAGAATCTGTGGAGAGGAGCAGACAGAACCACAAAAATAAGATTTTTAAGGGCATGCATCTTTCCCATCGCAACATATGCCTATGAGACCTGGACACTTAACAAAACAGCTGAGAAACACATAAATGCCTTTGAATGTAAATGCTACAAAAGAGTTCTCCAAATATTGTGGACACGAAAAAGAACAAATATATCTATACTACAAGAGCTTAATATTGAAGAAGGCTGACTACTAAAGAGGATTAAAGAGAAAAAATTTTAATATTCTGGACACATTAAAGGTCATGATAATTTAGAGAAGACCGTATTGGAAGGGTACATAATGGGAAAAAGAAAAAGAGGAAGACCAAAACGAAGATGGTTGTAAGAATTCGTTGACGATCTGCAAATGGATGCAGCAGCGGCAGGCCATCTTGCTCACAACCGAGAGGCCTACAGGAGTCTTTTCTTACCATTTTAACTAGTTTTAGTTGTTCCGAAACTTTTTTAGCAGACCGCTTTGTGTGTTTTTTCTGGCTGACCAGAGTATTTGTTGCATCTTTCTCCAGAGCCACACCTCTATTAATTCAGAGTATTTGTTGCATCTTTCTCCAGAGCCACATCTCTGTTAATTCAGAGTATGTGTTGCATCTTTCTCCAGAGCCACATCTCTGTTAATTCAGAGCATGTGTTGCATCTTTCTCCAGAGCCACATCTCTGTTAATTCAGAGTATGTGTTGCATCTTTCTCCAGAGCCACATCTCTATTAATTCAGAGCATGTGTTGCATCTTTCTCCAGAGTCACATCTCTGTTAATTCAGAGTATTTGTTGCATCTTTCTCCAGAGCCACATCTCTATTAATTCAGAGTATTTGTTGCATCTTTCTCCAGAGCCACATCTCTGTTAATTCAGAGTATGTGTTGCATCTTTCTCCAGAGCCACACCTCTATTGGTTCTAGTTTCTATATCCTCTTTGTGTTGACTGTACAAATTTAGCAATATATCAAGAATGGCGCTATATAGCACTGCATTACTTTTATTCCTCACTGTCAGGGAGATTTTCTTATTTGTTACCATCTTATTCATGTTATAAGAAGCTGCCTTTGCCTTACAAAATGTGTGGCTCGTATCCTCTCTTTTATTACTCTCTTCAGTAATCTCATTCACAGGTTTATGTAATCTGCTCACGGTTTCTGCTGTTAGAATGCCCTCACCTGCATATCTCAGGTTATTGATGTTATGGACTCATATTTTAATTTCTTTCACATTTTTTAATGTCTGTCATGATGTTCTCACTGTGTAATGAGAATAGATCACGTGATAATGTGTACCTATGCCTTACGCCTCGTTTTATATCCTGATATATTCACTCTTCGGTGATAATGTGTACCTATGCCTTACGCCTCGTTTTATATCCTGATATATTCACTCTTCGGTGATAATGTGTACCTATGCCTTACGCCTCGTTTTATATCCTGATATATTCACTCTTCGGTGATAATGTGTACCTATGCCTTACGCCTCGTTTTATATCCTGATATATTCACTCTTCGGTGATAATGTGTACCTATGCCTTACGCCTCGTTTTATATCCTGATATATTCACTCTTCGGTGATAATGTGTACCTATGCCTTACGCCTCGTTTTATATCCTGATATATTCACTCTTCTGTGATAATGTGTACCTATGCTTTACGCCTCGTTTTATATCCTGATATATTCACTCTTCTGTGATAATGTGTACCTATGCTTTACGCCTCGTTTTATATCCTGATATATTCACTCTTCGGTGATAATGTGTACCTATGCTTTACGCCTCGTTTTATATCCTGATATATTCACTCTTCGGTGATAATGTGTACCTATGCCTTACGCCTCGTTTTATATCCTGATATATTCACTCTTCGGTGATAATGTGTACCTATGCCTTACGCCTCGTTTTATATCCTGATATATTCACTCTTCGGTGATAATGTGTACCTATGCCTTACGCCTCATTTTATATCCTGATATATTCACTCTTCGGTGATAATGTGTACCTATGCCTTACGCCTCATTTTATATCCTGATATATTCACTCTTACTGCTGATGTTTTCTTCCAGCACGTATTCTAATGTTTCTCATATCTTTATTATTGTACTAATTTTGTTCTAGCATTTGTATCACATCTTTATGCCCAGCTCTGTAACATGTTTCATGTAATTAAAAAAGTACAAGTATACATCTTTATCTACCGCTAGAGATTGTTTTATTATATTTCTTAAGATAAAAGTTGGCTCTATTGTTCTCCTCTGATTTCAGTTTTTATATTATTTTTTTATTCTCAGGTTAATTATTCTTATTATTGCTTTTTGTGATGTGCCCTATTAGACAGAAATTGTGTACTCTACTGATATTAGAAACTGTAGACCCCACTGATATTAGAAACTGTAGACCCCACTGATATTAGAACTGTAGACCCCACTGATATTAGAAACTGTAGACCCCACTGATATTAGAAACTGTAGACCCCACTGATATTAGAAACTGTAGACCCCACTGATATTAGAAACTGTAGACCCCACTGATATTAGAAACTGTAGACCCCACTGATATTAGAAACTGTAGACCCCACTGATATTTACAGAAACTCTTGTGCGTTCTATATGATTTAGATTAGCGTCAAGTTTGATTAGCTTTGAATGTATCAGATTCTTGGTGTGAGAGGAGGTATGACAAAATTGTTTTTTCTAACATATAAACTTCTTTCTTCAGTGTTTTATTCTGTTTTGTTTTATTTTCCCAATAACAAATAATTTGGAAGTTGACAACATACATTTAGTTCTCGAAATTAATGTTTGTAGAGACCAAAGTTATAGCCACTAACAAGTTGTCTTATAGTAATAGTGTTGGAATTTTTCTATCAAGTTTTGTGATACATTTATACTTGTTATCTTGGCAGCGTATAGTGATTCTTTGCTTTGATTTTCTTCTGAAAATAACAAGGCTCTATTTGTATTTCATATTGTTTATAGTGGAAGAAGTAATTCTCTCTTTTATTGTTTATTTTCCTTCGCCTACCAGTTTTTTCATTAACGCACCAAATTATTGCTCAGACGCACTGATACGTTACTGTTATGGAAATGTTATGATATACATATATATATATTATATATATATATATATATATATATATTATATATATATATATATATATATATATATATATCAGTAAGTCAGAAATTCGTCAAGTTTATAGATTTTTATTTTCGGTCAAGGATTTCCTCCTCTGCACTCTGTACTGGCATTTGTTACGTGGTGCTGACGTCATGTCCTGCATCATTCTGAGAACGAGCATACCCATATTTAGGCAGTGAATCTAGACATAAGCTATCAACAGGAAGAAATATGGCGGACAGCAAAGTTGTTGTTTGCCTTCTCCTGAGGCATTATGGGAAGAAAGGGTCGAATACCTCTGCATCTGCCCGTGAAAAATGCAGCGTGGAAGAGGAAGGAACAGCTGATGACAGCACTGCAAGGAGGTGCAAGATATCAAATGCAAGCTCAGATCGGGACATCCCTCAACCACCAATGATGAAGCCCTGCGCCCAAGCTGTTGAAGACAGTCTCACTACCAGGACTCGGCACTTGCCGGCCCAGCTGGGCCTTCTTAAAAGCACCATAGTTTAGAATCTGCACGAGCTTCCCTTCAGCAGCAGCCAGCCTCGACATGTTACTCACGATCTCATTCCCCAGAAACAGGTAGACTCGACATGTTCTCCACGATCTCACTCCCTAGCAGCAGGTAGACTCGACATGTTCTCCACGATCTCACTCCCTAGCAACAGGTAGACTCGACGTGTTCTCCACGATCTCACTCCCTAGCAGCAGGTAGACTCGACATGTTCTCCACGATCTCACTCCCTAGCAGCAGGTAGACTCGACATGTTCTCCACGATCTCACTCCCTAGCAACAGGTAGACTCGACGTGTTCCCTACTCTCCCCAGTAGAGAGCATAGACGTTTTGACGTCTGTCACAAAAAAACTGACAAACTCAAATGACAAAAGGTTTCTCCGCCATATCATCACTGGGGAAGAAAAGTGGGTTTTCCCGCTGTACCCCAACCTGGTTACCCAATGGTTCCAGCCAGGCCAGGTGACAGAGACCGGTTCCAGAAGTTTTTTATTTATTTGTTTTTTGTACAGCAGTGAAACTCACAAATCGTGACGAACGTTTAACTCAACATAGAAGATGGGGCACATTGATAACATGTTTATGTACTAAACGGAACAGACATAACTGCTACATCTAGTGAATGTTACATACTACTTGTATATAGACATACAGTCTAACCGTCATTTGTTTTTTTTAAAATCGAAACCTGAAGATTTTGTTATTAGTTAAAACTAAGACTAAGACTAAAATGACACAATAAGTTTTTATTATCGTTAGGTTGAGAAAGAAGGAGCGAAACAGTTATAATTTATGTGCTCTTCAAATAATTATTCATTTTATTTGCTTACAGTGAAAGTACGAGAAAATAACATTTTACTGATTACTTCCCTTGCATTCCTATCAACATTTGTTGTTCAGGTGGTCCTCTGGTTACCCCAGCAAGTATGTACTGTTTAACTTTTTAAAAATTTTGATTGAAATAATACAGTACACTTCATTGTGAATGTAGCTATTCAGATTTCATCATTATAGTCCTCTTTCTTCTCCTAAGTGGGTGGGAAGAATGAAAGATGGAGTGATGAAGGGCAGAAAGTAAGACTGGCCTGCGTGCTCAATTCTTTATCCTTGAAAAATAAAGATCATTCATTCATTCATTCATTCATTCATTCATTCATTCATTCCTACTCCTTGTAAAACACACTCTTTTCAACTATTCCATCTATTTTTTCTACTAAAATAAATTATCGTGGCGCTCAGCATTGCGATTTGTGTTCTAGTAGTAATGTTTGTTTATAGTAAAGAAATGTTGGTGCACGTTTATATTTTGTAAGAATGTAAAGTGTCTTTGTCTTAGAATCTCTCTCTCTCCTCTCTCTCTCTCTCTCTCTCTCTCTCTCTCTCTCTCTGTGTGTGTGTGTATTTTTTTACCTATTTTCTTGATTTGGTCTGTTTTAATATTTCGTAACAAGGAAGTAATAACATATCATAGCGTGCAAAATTTAGGGTCGTAATAATTTTTGTTCTAGTAATAATCATTGCATTAAAGAAATTTTGGTGCATAATTATTATTTCAGAAAATAAGAATCTGAAATGTCCTAATTCTTAAAACAGTTTATTGCATCTGGTTCGTTGTTACATTTCAGTTGTTTCTTCCATTCATATTTGCAGTAGTTATGGGTTATGGTTTTCGCCTCTTGGTAGTTTTCCGGACACGTTTATTTATCATGATTGCTGTCAGCTTTGGATATGGTGTCAGCTATTTGATTGCCAACTATTCCACAATGGGATGGTACTAATTGTAGGGCCACAGTTGTTGTTAGCGTAAGGTGCTTCAGTTCGGTTCTAATTTCCTGTATGTTTGCCTATCTACATCCAACTACAAAGACATCAGCAAACCATCCGCTTCCGCCAAAGGACAGGCCACTGCAGACTACCAAGCCACCTGCATCGACTCAAAATGTCTCAAACAGACAAGTGTCCATGCGGCAGTGGAGTCCAGACTCCAAATATATCTTTCAAGACTGCCCAAACCATGCGGAACTGAGACGTGAGATATAGCTGGAGGACGCAAGTTTGGGGCAAAAGCTTTGGGGCTACTATCAGGATCTGGAGGGACTGCGGCTTTGCCATGTTGACAGGGATTAGGTTCTGGAGGGGACCGCAGGCTTTGCCATGTCGACAGGGATCAGGATCTGGAGAGGACTGCGGCTTTGCCATGTCGACAGGGATCAGGATCTGGAGAGGACTACGGGCTTTGCCATGTCGACAGGGATCAGGATCTGGAGAGGACTGCGGGCTTTGCCATGTCGACAGGGATCAGGATCTGGAGAGGACTGCGGGCTTTGCCTTGTCGACAACGATCAGGATCTGCCGAGGACTGCGGGCTTTGCCTTGTGGACAGGGATCAGGATCTGGAGAGGACTGCGGGCTTTGCCTTGTGGACAGGAATCAGGATCTGGGGAGGACTGCGGGCTTTGCCATGTGGACAGGAATCAGGATCTGGGGAGGACTGCGGACTTTGCCACGTGGACAGGGATCGGGATCTGATGTGGCCAAAAACCTCGAACACAGAGGAAGAAGAAATAGTTAGCACTGAAGACTGAAACGGCTATGTATATGCATTACATACTACAATGTCAGTCTATAATATTCAAGAAAAGATTTCTTATCTTTATTTGATATGTCTATTTCATTAATGGCTTTTTATTAATCTTTCAAAAGCCCGTTCAGAATCCGGTGGTATGCTACCGGTTTTCATTGTTTTGTTAAAAGAAAATCATGCTACTTATTAAAATAGTATCATGCGCGAGTTAATAATGACTTTAAATGAAGTGAACAATTTAAACTGACACTTAAGTCCGAAATGTATAATTCATATAGATACTGAATTGCACCAGAATGACTGATGTGTCTGGTAAATGTTACTCGCAGTACAGAGGTTTAGACAAACTCTATATTTGTTGAATTACTGAAATGTAATATTATGTTATTTGTGTCAAAACTAAACTGGTGAATTAAGATTCCTTCCCTGACAGTCTGATGTGGAAGAAAGAGACATTTCTTAAGATTTAGTACTTCTTGAAATAATTATTAGCCTTGTATTGTTTTGTAAAGAGTTGTAGTAAAGAGGATTAAACAAAGAAAACTTAATTATTTTGGACACATTAAACGTCATGATAATCTAGAGAAGACCGTCTTGGAAGGGAAAAAGAAAGAGAGGAAGACCGAAGCAAAGATGACTGCAAGACATCATTTATGATCTGCAAATGGATGCTATCTTGCTCACAACCAAGAGGCCTACAGGAAAACTGTAAGGGAGGCAAAGTTCTGTAAGGGATATGCAAATGAATGAAATGTTGTTTTGTCTCGTTTCTTTTTTGATATAGCTTTCAGTATTGAGGGAACACATCCGGATGTTTTGCTTCATGTAACGGGAAATATAAAGTTTCTCTACTATCCTCTCTCCAGCTCTTGCATGAGCTGAATCTCCCTCTATTTTCTAACACTCTTAGCAAGAATAATAATTAGTTTTAGATAAATTTAAATAAATAAGTTTAAACTGTTTATTGCATGAAAAAAAATATTTGCCTTGTTATTTCCTTTATATTTATCTCACCGTTTTGTATTTCATTCCAGACAATAAACCACAAAGTATGTACTGCATTGTGCATTTTAATTTATTAAAAATAACAAATTGCATCTTTCTTGAATCTAAGTGCGATATTTGCTCAGGAAGAATTTCACACACATTTATTAATGTGCTATCCCTTAGTTCTATTTTATATTTTGTTTCATCTAATGGCACACGGTATTCTGCATGTATACTTATATCGGTTGTCTCCAACGTTTCTTATCAATTTCAAATATATTAACAATTTTCATCGGCGTGAAATCTTGTTTTATGGATGTTTGTGTTTGTCTGTTTTTGCACTTCGATTTCTTAAATATGTTCTTGTTGTCTATTATTTTCAAAGTTATCCATCACGTATAGCTTAAATTTATATGTTTCCTGTACACAAGATATGGAATAACTGTCCACACTGTAGTGATTGCACTGTTCAATAAATATCAGTATATATCTGTAAGAAAATTGCATCGATTAGCAGAAAACAGTCAGGCCATGAGAAGTCTTAAGAAAACTATATCCAGGTCATGTTCTTAACACGTGGAATGTCGCTGAAAAGGTACAGCGTCCAGAACTTTAAACACAGGCGCGCTGGGACATGTTACATCTTTGTTTTGTTCAGTGCAGTCATCTTTTGTTATCCGCCAAATTATCTGATTCAAAGTAAAAGTATAAAAATCAAACTTTTCGTTTTTCTAACACACAGATCTGTCTATTTCTCTATGTCTCTTTCGCTCGCTCTCTCTCTCTCTCCTCCCCCCCCCCCTCTCTCTATTTTCTCCCTCTTTCTCAGTTTATCTCTGTCTTTATCTCTCTATTTATCTATATCTCTCTCATTCCTTTCTTTTGCTTTTTCTCTGTCACACACACACACACACACACTCTCTCTCTCTCTCTCTGTTTCCTATTCATTGTTCTATTCTTTTTATTATTTCGGTAACAGAAGTAATCTAAAGTTTATGATATAAATTGAAATTTTAATTAAATGATCATAACTTGCAAAAGTTTAGTTTCCTCATAATTTGTTTTTCTGGTACTAATCTTTAAATGAAAGCAAGTTTATTGCATAGTTACAATTTTAAAAAAAAATAAGAGAGTCCTGTCTTTATTCTTAAAATATTTTAGCATTGGAAATAGAGACGTACACTATCTAGTCCATCTGAAATCTTCAAGAAAAGAATTCTTATTTTTATTGGTTATGTCCCTTTAACTAATAACTATAAATGTTTCAGAAAATGGACCAATTGCCGGTAGTATGCTACTGTTTTTCAATATCTTATGAAAGATAATACAATGCGTGAATTAATAATTAAATTGAAAAATGTCTTAATTCAGTATACGTGGATAAATTTAATCTTACATCTGTCTCATGTGGTTAAGTGTCACACAGGGCTCGCGTGCTAGTTCTCCAAATGTTCTCGTTCTCAACGTATTTTTTTTTTCAGCCTGGTCCAAGGATTTTAGAGCTTCACGTGGTAGATCTCTTTATCTTTGGGCTATTGTGTCCTACTTGTTTTGCGATTCTCTGATTGTTCTTTTTTTTTTCTTCTCATCACTGGCCGATATATGTCAATCTTCTTATTCTTGATCACATTTGAGACAGGGTGGTCGCTCATCTGCCTTATCTTTGTGATGTTCTTGAATTCGTTTCACTGTATACAGAGCATTTTCTTTAGGCATATGTTTTTCAAACAAGTCTAATGTGCTTTCTATTTCTTTTAGTCGTTTCCCAGCTTTGGCATGCACACATAAGCGAGGATATTACATTTGAATTGAATAGCCTTAGTTTTCTTTTCGTGCTTATAACTTTTGATTGCCATATTCTCTCAGGTTTTTGAAAAGCCATTGCCGTTTTTCTAATTCTAACTTCCTTTCTGGTGTCACCATCCTGGTCTATGTAACTGCCGAGGTATGCTAATTTGTGTACTTATTCAATAGCTGTTTCATCTATGTATATTTTTTACTCTTGATCAATGAGAAGTTTCATTATTTTCTTTTTTTTTTCCTGGTTTATTTCAAGTCCTATTTTACAAGCCATTAAAGACAATGTATCTGTTTTTTTTTTCGAATTCACATAAGAGTTATGTCATCTGCAAAATCAAGGTCTTCTAGTTCGGTCCCATGTTCCCAACGCAAGAAAAAACAGATAGCCTGTCTTCACTGGCTAGCAAAATAGGACTTGATATTAAGAAGGACAAAACAAATATAATGAAACTTCCCATTAATCAAAATAGAAAAATACATGTAGAAGGGACAGATGTTGAAGAAGTCAATCAATCTGCATACCTTGGCAACTACATAGATCAGGATGGTGACACCAGAAAGGAAGTTAGAATTAGAATTGCAAAAGTAATAAAGTTACCCAAATGACGGTGGCATGCTGCTGTTGTTTTCAATATCTTATGAAAGATAATATAATACTTGAATGAATAATGAATTTGAATAATGGAAGAGATATTCTTTAAGATTTAGTATTTCTTGTAACAATTATTTGCAATATATTTTTTTTTGTCTCGTTTCATTTCTGAAGTACCTTTCAGTACTGACGGAACATATCTGGATGTTTTACTTTATAGAGCGGGGAATATAAAGTTTCTATACTATCCCCTCTCCAGCTCTTGTATGAACTGAATCTACTCCTCTATTTCTGTTTTGTTCGCAAGAATAATGTTTATTTCTTAAGAAATTATAAATTGGGCCTGTTTGTTGTATGAAAAAATAACATTTGACTAGTTATTTGATTTCCAATTATTCCAACATTTGCTATGTCATAACGGACAATATAGCACAACGTATGTACTGTATTGTGCATTTTAATTCATTAAAAATAACAAGTTATATCCCACATGAATCTAACTGTGATATGAGTTCACAAAAGAATTTCACCCACATATTTTAATGTGATTTCCCTCAGTTCTATCAAACATTTTGTTTCATCTAATGGCACACCATATATCTATATGTTTATGGTTTGTCTGGACCATTTTCTATCCATTTCTGACATATTAATCGGCGTGAAATCTTGTTTTTCTGCTTTTTTTTTTTTGTTTCCACTTTTATTTCTGAAATAAATTCTCGTTGTCTATTATTTTCAAAATTATCCATTATGTATATTTTATGTAATTGAAATATTGGTTTATATATATGCGAGCAAAAAATGGAGTAATTATTCTTATAATTGTGACAACATAGTTCAATAATTATTATTACGCGCTGTTTATTATACGAGGAGTGATTGATAAGTTCTCGGCATAAGGTACAAATACTTGAAACACACAGTTTATTTTAGGTGCATTTGTAGATCAGGTTAATGTAAGATTAAACACCAAGTTTCAAGAAATTAACTGCAACTGGTTTTTTCAACAGGCTTCTGACATGGTAAGGGTTGCCGGAAAATGATAAAATGGATAAAATATCTCATCGAGCTGTCATTCGCTACCTCTGAATCAAGGGCTTATCATCGAAGGAGATCCATGAGGATATGGTGGAGACTCTAGGGGAGAGACCAAAAATGGTAACAACCGATGAAATCACCGGCAGAATCCATGACATGCTAGCAGAGGATCGACGACTAACTGAGCGGTACATTGCTACTGAGTTGGGCATCTCCCAGGAACGTGTTCATGTCATAATTCACAGTGATCTTCAAATGCCAAAGGTCTCTGCTCTGCTCGATGGGTCCCGAAACTTCTTGGAGCTGATCACAGATGACAGCGTCTCAACATGTCAAGAGACAATCTTAGCCAATTTTCTGCAGATCCTGAAAAGTTTCTTCAGCAATTTGTGACTATGGATGAGACTTGGGTTCATCATTTTCAACCAGAAACCAAAGAAAAGTCAAAGCAGTTGAAATGTCATGGATCCCCACCTCCAAAGAAAGCAAGGGTGGTTCTGTCTGCAGGCAAAGTGATGGCTTCCATCTTTTGGGATTCAGAAGGTTTGCTAATGGTAGACTATCTTCAAAATGGTAAAACGGTTACCGTGAACTATTATGCTAATCTTGTGAAGCAACTGCGGGTCAAATTGAAGGAAAAGCGTCAAAGGGAACTTGACGAGATGAGTCATCTTTCATCAAGACAATGCTCCAGTTCACAAGTCGGAGGTGGCAGTGGCTGCTATTCATGAATGCGGCTTCCAGCTTCTTGAACATCCTCCTTATTCCCCAGATTTGCCCCCTTCGGATTATTACCTGTTTACCAAACTCTAAAAGGAGCTCAGTGGTTGCAAATTTACTTAAGATGAAGACGTCACTCATGCTGTAGACAACTTTCTACTAGCACAAGATGCTGACTTTTACAAGAAGGGATCCGTATGATCCAGGATCGTTGGACTAAGTGCATAAAATTGCAAGGGGATTGTGTTGAGAAATAGCCCAAAAAATGTGTCCTCAAATAATTCATGTACCTTATGCCGAGAACTTATCAATCACCCCTCGCATCTGTAAGAAAATTGCACCGGTTAGCGGACAAAATGTACCAGTCCAAGAGAAACCTTAATAAGAGAACGTCCGGATATTCATTTTTCTATAGATCTATCTCTTTGTCTCTCTCTGCTTCTCTCTCCTCTTTCTCCATAATCTCTCTCTCTTTTTCTCATCCGCTATTTTTTATCCATTTTAACTCTCCTTCTCTCTTTCTTTCACTTTGTTTTATCTAATTTCTTTTCAGTTTTTCTGCATCGTTATTTATCTCTTTCTTTATTTCCATCTTCTTCATTTCTCTCTCTTCCCTCTCTCTCTCTCTCTCTTTCCTATCTCATTTTCTAGTGTGTTTTAGTATTTCGTTAACACAGAAGTAATCTGAAAGTTTATGATATATATTTAGATATGAAAAAATGATCATAGTCTGGAAAATTTAGGCTTTTAATAAGTTTTTTTTCTAGTAATAATACTTAAACGAAGACAATGTTGGTGCATATTTGCTGTATATTTTTTTAAAAATATGAACGTACCGTTTTCTAATTTCTGAACTATGTTGTATTAAAAATAGAAACTTGTGTGCATATGTATTTCGTACAATCATGTTAATTTGAAATCTACAAGAAAAGAATTCCAATTTTTACTGATTATGTCTTTTTCATTAATGACTGTTTATTTATGTTTCAGAAAATGGCACAAATGTCGGTGGTATGCTACTGTTTTTCAATGTCTTATGAAAAATATTATAATACGTGCACTAAGAATGAATTTCAATAATGTCTGAATTAAGTATATAATTTAATAGTGATATTTGTAACTGAATTACGTCTATAATTCATATAGATTCTGAAGTGGACCCAAAAAAATCAGTTGGCTGATAAATGTTACTAGCAGTACAGACGTATAAACAAACCTTATATTCGATGAATGAAGATACAATTTAAATTTAATATTGTGTTATGTGTTTAAAATCTAATCTGGCGTCTTACGATTTCTTTAATAATAGCCTGAGCTTGAAGAAAGAGACATTTCTTAAGATTTAGTATTTCTTGAAATAATTATTAGCCATGTGTTGTTTTGTCTCATTTAGTTTCTGATATACCTTTCAGTACTGAAGGAACACATCTGGATGTTTTACTTCATATAACGGGAAATATAAAGTTTCTATACTATTCCCTTGCATGAACTGAATCTTCCTCTATTTCTGTTTTGTTAGTAAGAATAATAATTAGTTTCTAAGTAATTATCATATGAACGGGGGGTTGCATGGCTGTCGTGAACACGGCTGGTCACGACAGGCATACACGTGACCCGCTCACAAATTCTCATATTTTATCATTGAGTATGCTAAAGGGGGGGGGGGGATGATCACGCGATCAGGATTATCACGAGGGACGCGTAGATTCTGTCTAGTGCAGTTCTCGTTGGTTCTGGCAATGGCGAGTATGCACATTGTGTCTTAGGAAGCTCATGTCTTTACCGTAAAAGGGACAGATGTGTATTTCAGCTATAAAGGGAGTCGTGAGTATGACTGTTTCGTCAGCTATGATCTCAGAGGGTTGCTCAGCCGCCTCGTTCATGCTAGTCAATCAGTGTCAGTGATTGTCAGTGTCAGGTGAAGTCCTGTCATATTTGGTGTCTGCAGTCAGTAAGTAGTATGTGTTTTAGTTTAAAAGTAACAGTAGTAGTCTTTAATAAGAGTGGTATTTGGATATCAGACTCATATTGTGTGAAGGATTCATAACTCGTAAGTGTTGAAGATTTTATATATATATATATATATATATATATATATATATATATATATACATATATATATATAAATATATATATATGTCTTATCTTATATCTTATATCCTTCCCGTGCCATTAAACGTCACATAGGGCTCGCAAAGTAGTTCGCCAATTTATATATATATATATATATATAATCATCATCATCATCAGGTGCCGTGCCGATTGGCGTTGGCTATTATGCTTCTCCAGAGTACCCTATCCTTCATGCAGGCCATCAGTTCAGTTGGTGATCTCCTCTCACACCATCCCGTCAGACTGTCCAATATCATTTCTCTTGGTCTTCCTCTTCATCTTCTTCCTTCTATTTTTCCTGTTGTTATAATATTTTCAATGCCCCCTCTTCTCATTGCATGTCCTATGAAAGTACATTGTCTCTCTATTATCTTTCTGACAAGGTTTTTTTGTCTCTCCAGCTCTTCTCATACATTTTTCATTAGTTATTTTTGCTGTCCAGGGGATTCGCAACATTCTTCTAATAAACCACATTTCTGCTGCTTCCAATGATTTTTGTGCAGACTTGCCTATTGTCCATGATTCACTTCCATATAACAAGATAGGTTCAATATAGCATTTTAGGACTCGTTTTCTAACATTCACTGATAAAGATGTGTTAGCTAATACGTTTCTCATTCTCCGAAATGCAGTCTTTGCTTGGCCTATTCTGTTCCTAATTTATGTTTTGCATTTCCCATCTGAAGTTATTACTGCTCCAAGGTATTTGAATTTCTGCACCTGCTTTAGAATGGTTCCGTTTAATTTTATACTGCGTGCTGGTGGATTCTGTTTCTTAGATATAACCATAGTCTCTGTCTTTTTGATGTTCAAAGTAAGGCCTTTCTGTTCACTTTCTTTGGCGACTTTATCCAAGAGATTTTGCAGGTCTTGTTGGTTATCAGCTATCAGTACTGTGTCGTCAGCATACCGAAGGTATTTAATATTGTATCCTCCAATTTGTATGTCTGGTTCTGTGATGATTGTTCTTAGAATATTCTCGCTGTACAGAGAAAAAAGGTCTGGAGATAGTACACATCCTTGTCGCACCCCTTGTTTTATAGGTTGGTATTTTCCAATTCTATTTTCAACTCGAACTGCTGCTTCTTGGTGCCAGTATAGATGTTTTACAATCCTCAAGTCTTTGCCGTCTATATTGATGTCTTCAAGCATTTTAATAATTTCACTATGTTTCACCTTGTCGCATGCCTTGGTGTAATCAATGAAGCAAAAGTAGAGATCTTTCTGTACTTCTAAAGCTCTTTCTGTTAGTGTTCGTAAAGCATAAATGGCATTGTGTGTTCCCTTTCCTTCAACAAATCCAAACTGTTCATCTGCTATTTCCATTTTTATCTTTTTCCTTGTTCTTCTCATAATGATTCTCAGAAGTAGCTTCGTTATGTGACATGAGATGCATATGTTAATTCAGCCTTTGAACCAGGAAAAATGATATAATGTACTTTTACTGTGAGGCTCCTAGGTAACAGGTTATATGCTTACAGGGTGAGAGCCATGTAGGATGCTAACGGTACTATTTTGAACCTTAAGTTGTCATGTAATGTGATATAACTATATTTCAATACGAGATGTTAAGGTTTTGCTGTGGGTTACCATGACAGGCAAACTCCTATGATGATTAAGGAGATACACAGAACTATATATCATATAACGTGCAAGCATGCTTGGCATGATCTCAGTCGGCACAGTTAATGAGCACATATAGTCCTATTTTGTAATAAATAGTTTGTGTTGGAATTTATATACATGTTGTTGGATTTATGATTGTCTGTTAGAGAAGCGTGACAGGATGGTATTTAGATAAGGTCATTGCCAGGACACTATATGATCACTGGGTAGTGGACCCAGGCAAGAAGAGCTCCAATGAAGGAAAGAAACCTGGGTGGAGAGATAGTTGGGGGGGGGGGGCAAGCAGTAAGAAAGTTGGGGGGAGGGCAGCACGGAAGCTTTAACGTGGGCGCCACATCATACTGTAACGTTGGCGCCACATCATGCTTTAACGTGGGCGCCACATCATACTGTAACGTTGGCGCCACATCATGCTTTAACGTGGGCGCCACATCATGCTTTAACGTGGGCGCCACATCATGCTTTAACGTGGGCGCCACATCATGCTTTAACGTTGGTGCCACATCATACTGTAACGTTGGTGCCACATCATACTGTAACGTTGGTGCCACATCATACTGTAAAGTTGGCGCCACATCATGCTGTAACGTGGGCGCCACATCATGCTTTAACGTTGGCGCCACATCATGCTTTAACGTTGGCGCCACATCATGCTTTAACGTGGGTGCCACATCATGCTTTAACGTGGGCGCCACATCATGCTTTAACGTGGGCGCCACATCATGCTTTAACGTAGGTGCCACATCATCCTTTAACGTGGGCGCCACATCATGCTTTAACATTGGTGCCACATCATGCTTTAACGTTGGCGCTGTAGGCTAAAGTGCTTCCAAGCATAGCATGAAAGGGTTGGATGGTTGGATTGTGAATAAAAAGGGGAAGAAGATATTTTCACACGGACACAGAGTGGTTGTCACATGCACATATCCATAATAATAACGTGTAAGACACCTGGGACAATGGTCCATTTTAACAAAGGTTAAAGTTGTGGTCAAAGTATAAAGTAATACACATAAATAACAACCCGGAAAATTAATAAAGACAACAATTAACATAATTTCTTACGATAAATTAAACCTATTTATTGTAGGAAAAAATAAGATATGACTTGTTATTTCCTTTCATTTATTCCACCGTTTGGTATGTATTTACTGACAATAAAGCACATGGTATGTACCGTATTGCTCATTTACATTTACTAAAAATAACAAATGACAGCTTATTTGAATCTATTCCTGAAATTTGTTCAGAATGAATTTCACACACATTTATTAATGAATGCTCTATCCCTCAGTTTTACCACTGATAATCTGCGAATGGATGCATCAGCAGCAGAGCATTTTGCTTACAAGCGAGAAACCCACAGGAGAAATGTTAGGGAGTCAAAGTTCAGCAAGGGACACGCAAATGACTGATATATATATATATATATATATATATATATATATATATATATATATATATATATATCTGAACCTTAAGTGCCAAGGGCACATGGGGCTTCCACAAGGGTTTTCCACAAATGCCTGTCCTTTGCCTTTTTTCTGCTCTTGCCCAGGTGAGCCCTCTTATTGCTCAACATCCTTTCTGTTGTTCTTCTCCATGTCTCTTTTGGTCTACCCATACTTCTGTTATCCTGTGGTGTCCATCTTAGTGCTATTTTGGTAGTGAGTTGTCAGTCATTCGGAGCACATGTCCCAACCATCGCCAGCGTCTTTCCTCAATAATATATATATATATATATATATATATATATATATATATAGTCTTTAAGAAAATTGCATAGATTGATTGATTCGTTCATTTGCATGTCCCTTGCGGAACTTTGCCTCCCTAATAGCACTCCTGTAGGCCTCTTGGTTGTGAGCAAGATGCCCTGCTGCTGATGCATCCATGTGCAGATCATCAACGATATCTTGCAGCCATCTTCGCGTTGGTCTTCCTCTTTCTTTTTTTTCATTATTTACCCTTCCAAGACGTTCTTCTCTAGATTATCATGACGTTTAATGTGTCCAAAATGTTTAAGTTTTCTTTGCTTAATCCTCTTTACTAGCCAGTCTTCTTCAATAATTATTTCCTGTAGTATGGATATATTTGCATAGATTAGTAGAAAAAAATGTGTCAGTCCAAGAGAAGTCTCAAGAAAAGTATGATATTCATAACATGAAGGCATAATATGAATTCATAATATGAATAAAATTCATAACATAAAAAGATGGTATTCATGATCCATAGAATATGGCTGACCAGTACAACGTACGAAGTCCAGAACTTTGAACACTGGATCAATAGAATATTTTATATCATTGTTTTGTTCTATATCTTTTATTATCCCCAAATTGTCTGATCCTAAGTAGAAATCTGAAATTTTTTCGTTTTTGTAAAACACAGATATGCCACTCTTTGTATCTTTTTTTCCCTCTCTGTCTTTCTATACTTTCCTATTTTCTCTCCTCTACCCCTTATCTGGTTCTTGTTTTTTCGTTTTTATCTACCTTCGTCCCTTTTCACAATTTTCTTTATCTTTCTCTTTACCTACATACCTCTGCTTCCTATCTTTTGGCTCTCTCTTTCCCTCACACTCTCTCTCTCCCTCTCTCTCTCTCTCTCTCTCTGTCAGTCTTTTTTTTTTTTGCCATTTCATTGTTTTATTATTTCGATAACTCAGAAGTAATCTGAAAGTTTGTGATATTATTTATATATAAAATAAATTGCTATAGCACGGAACATTGAGATTTCAATAAGTTTTTCTTTCTGGCAATAATCTTTAAAATGAGAGTAATTTTGATGCATATTTCTTTTCTTATATCCTCCCTGTGTCTTTAAACGTCACATAGGGCTCGATAGGTAGTTCACCAATTTTTCCTGTTTTCGACGAGCTTTTCAACCTCATCAAGGGATTTTATGCCTATTAATTTGGCATCTCTTTACAATGTCCTCTTCAGAGTTTTACGCGGTCTGCCTCTTTTTCTTTGGCCTGCTGTGTTTCATTTTATAGCTTGTTTTGGGATTCTCTAATCGTTTCTTCTCGTCACGTGACCAACAATGTCCATCTCATTTTCCTGATCACCCATGAGACTGGTTGTTGTTCAGTCATCTGTCTTATCTCTGCATTGTTCTTGAATTCGTTCCACTTGATGCCGAGTATTTTCCTTAGGCATTTGTTTTCAAAAGAGTCTAATTTCTGGTCTATTTCTTTGGTTGTTTTCCAGTTTTAGCGTGTCTTAATTATGTAGATCATTTAACAGCGACGTATGTAACTGAATTACGTGTATAATTCATTAAGATACGGAATTAGACCAGAACGACTAATGTGTCTGGAAAATGTTACTCGCAGTATAGACACAGAGACAAAACTTTGTATGTGTTGAACGAAGATAGAACTGAAATTTAATATTATGTTACGAGTGTCAAAAAGAAACTAATGAATTATGACTCCTTTCCTAACAGCTTGAGTTGGAGGAGAGAGATATTTCTTAAGATTTAGTATTTCTTGAAATAATTATTAGCCATATACAGTTTTGTTTCATTTCATTTCTGATATGTCTTTCTACTGAAGAAATACAACTTTATGTTTTACTTCGTATAACTCAAAATATAAAGCTTCTATAATATTAACTCTCCAGCTCTTGCGTAAAGTGAATATTCTTCTATTTCTGTTTTGTTAGGAAGAATAATGATTTTTTTTTATGGAATTATAAATTAACCCATTAAGGCTCACTGCTGCAGATACAGTTTACCTCCATTCCTCTCTATTCTTACTCTTCTCTCTCCAGTTGGTAAGATCATTTACTTCTTTTGTATCCTCTTCTATGTTGTCTTTCCATCACTGTCTTGTCCGAGACACACACGTATATATATATATATATATATATATATATATATATATATATAATATTATTCTGAATAGTAATGAAATTTTTGTTTGGTAGATAGTCATTTATATGTGTATGTAGTCAGTCATTTATATTTGTATGTAGTTAGTAATTTTATGTGTATGTAGTTACTTTATGTGTATATAGTTCAAATGGAACGAATTCAAGAACAATGCAGAGATAAGACAGATGACTGAACAACAACCAGTCTCAAGGGTGATCAGGAGAAGGAGATGGACATATGTTGGTCACTTGATGAGAAGAAATGATCAGAGAATCCCAAAACAAGCTATCAAGTGGAACACAACAGGCCAAAGAAAAAGAGACAGACCGCGTGAAACTCTGAAGAGGAAATTGTTAAGAGAGGCCAAATTAACAGGCATAAAATCCCTTGATGAGGTTGAAAGACTCGCTGAAGACAGGAAAAATTGGCGAACTACTTTGCGAGCCCTATGTGACGTCTAATGGCACGGGAAGGATATAAGATAAGATAAGAAGAAGTTACTTGATTGTTACTTTTGTTTGTTATATGAGCAGCATATTTGTAGAATGTCTGGAACAGAGTGAAAGGTGTATGATAAAGGACCTGCGTGTCCAATTCTTAACCCTTTTGAAATAAAGATCAATCAATCAATCAATCAATCACTCAATCAATCAATCAATCACTTAATCTCTCTATTTTCCTGCATTCTCTCTCTATCTCTCTGTCAGTCTTTTTGCTATTTGACCCTTTTAGTCTGTGTTATTATTTCGCTAATACAGAAGTAATCTGATAGTTTGTGGTATATATTTAGATATAAAATAAATGATCATAGCGGGGAAATTAATATTTTCATACGTTTTTCTCTAGCAATAATCTTTAAATGAGAGCAGTTTTAATGCTCAGTTACTGCATATTATGTTACAAAGTACAAACGCAATGTTTCTTAATTCTTGAATTATTTTGTTTTGGAAACAGACATTTCTCTGTATATGTATTTCGTACTGTCTCGTGAATTTCAAACAACAAGACAAAAATTCAAATTTTCTTTAGTTATGTCTCTTTTATTAACAACTAACTTTTAAAGTTTCAGAAATTGGACAAAATGCCGGTGGTATGCTGCTGTTTTTTCAATATCTTGTGAAAGATAATATAATACTTGAATTAATAATGAATCTAAATAATGTATTAATTAAGTAGGATATGTAATAGCGACATTTGTAACTGAGTTAGATGTATAATTCATATACACACTGAACAGCATCAGAATAAGTGATGTGTCTAGTATATGTTACTCGCAGTATAGACATAGAGACAAACTTTAAATTTGATGAATGAAGAGAGAATCGAAATGTAATATTATGTTATTTGTGTCAAAATTAAACTCGTGTCTTTCAGTTTCTTTCCTGATCGCATGAGGTAGAAGAAAGAGACATTTCTTAAGATTTAGTATTTTTTAATATAATTATTAATCATATTTTTTGTCTCGTTCCATTTCCGATATACCTTTCAGTACTGAAGGAACACATTTGGATGTTTTGTTTCAGATAACGGGAAATATAAAGTTTTTATACTATCCTCCCACCAGCTCTTGTATAAACTGAATCTACCTCTATTTCTGCTGTGTTAGCAAGATAATATTTATTTTTGAAGTAATTATAAACGAAGCCTGTTAATTGTAGGAAAAAAAAAATTTGACTCCTTTTCATTTATTCCAATGTTTACTTTTCACTTACTACAATGTTTACTTTTCATTTATTCCAATGTTTACTATGTCATTGTGGACATTATAGGAAAACGTATGTACTGTATGGTGCATTTTAATTCAGTAAAAATAATACATTACATCTTACATGGATGCAGTCGTGATATGAGTCAACAAAAATATGTTTCCCTCCGTTCTGTTACACAGTTTTTTCATCTAATTTTGTGCATTGATACAACGAGCGGCACGATCTAACAAATACTGCAGAGTATTTTGCAGTTCTTCTGTTTGTATGGCCCTTAAACTCGATATTACGGCCCTTTGGATGTCATCAGTGTCACCACAGAAGCGTCATTTCAATAGCAGCTTTAATTTTGGGAATAGAAAATAATCGGGGAGACAAGTCTGGGAAATAGGGTTGAGAACACACACTTGTTTTTTGGGCCAAACATTCCTGTACAACTACCGCCTGGTGAGCCGGTGCAATATCATAAAGAAGAAAAAAACTGCCAGGTGTTGAATACTCGGGTCGGATTCGGAGAATCCTTTTCAATAGGCGCTTCAAAATAAATCAACTTTGGCAGTGACATATATACATTTTCCCACCTCAGGCTGTTTCTCTTCACATCAAAGACAGCGTTTAGGCACACCCACCTTCTATCTTTTACTAAAGTCCACAAACCAGGTCATCCTGGACGTCATATTGTATCAGCATACTCATGCCCTACTTAGTGCATTTCTGACTTTTTGGACAGCATTTTCCAGCCTCTGGTACACAAACTGCCCTCTTATTTGAAAGATACCAACCACGCCTTAACAACTTTTGATGTGATCACACTCTTTCAACACCACTCCTATCACACCTTTCTCTTTGATGTCTGCTTATCCCATGAGGATAAACTCTTAGCACTCCGTTATTTTCTCGACAAAGACCCTCACTCCACCATTAACACTGAGACTATAATAAGACTCACAAAGGTAGTACTAAACCTAAATTCTTTCGAATTCAACGGCGAATAATTTGAGCAAATCAATGGTATCGCCATGGGAACGAAAGAGGGTCCCAGATATGCATGTTTATTTATGGGCTTTCTATAAGTTAAATTATGGGAAACCTACACTGGCAGACTTCCAGAATTCTATAAAAGGTACATCGATGATGGCGTTAGAGTTCCCATTATACCACAGGACGAACTAAAACAATTCTTCTTCTTCTTCTCCGTTCGAGGTTGCTAGTAACTTTAGATCCTGATCCCTGTCGACAAGGCAAAGCCCACGGTCCTCTCCCGATCCTGATCTGAGTTTCACTGCTTTACTGCAGTGCTTCGTGTATAAGTGTATAATTATGCACTAATTATTATTTTTGGAAGAACATTACATTGGTTAGCAGAAAAAAATGTTCCAGTCCAAGAGGAACCTTGGAAAGAGTATGTCCGGATATTCGTTTCTATACAACATAGATCTATCTCTATACTATCCTCTCTCCAGCTCTTGTATGAACTGAATCTACCTCTATTTCAGCTTCGCTGGCAAAAATAATGTTTATGTATGAAGTTATTATGAAGTAAGCCTGTTTATTGTATGAAAAAATAACACCTGACTAATTATTTCCTTTCAATTTATGTTTGCTATGTCATGACGGACAATATAGCACAACGTATGTACTACATTATGCATTTTAATTCATTAAAAATAACAAATTACAATGTATATGAATCTATCTGTGATATTTTCAAATTTATCCCCCATGTATAATTTAAACAAATTATATATATATATATATATATATATATATATATATATATATATATGTATAAGGAGTAAATTAAGTATTCTAGTAATAGTGACAGTATAGTTCACAATATTATTACGCACTGTATATTGTATCTGTAAGAACATTGCACTGGTTAGCAGAAGAAATGTTCCAGTTCAAGAGAAATCTTGAAATGGGTATGTTCTGATATTTGTTTCTCTAAAGTATAGATCTATATCTTTCCTATTCTCATTTACACTCTCTCGTATCCTTTCTTTTTGTCCATTTTATCTCTCTTTCTCTATTTTCTCTATTTTGTTTCTCTGTTTTTCTATATCGTTATTTATCTTCTTCTGTATATCCCTCTTTCTTCATTTTCTCTCTATCTCTCTCTTTCTTTCTCTCTCTTTTCCGCACTCTCTTTGTCTGTCTGTCGTTTTGCTATTTCACTGCTTTAGTCTGTTTTATTATTTCGCTAATATAATTGTAATCTGATAGTTTGTGATATATATTAAGATATAAAATAAATTATCATAGCGTGGAAAATTAAGATTTTTAATAAGTTTTTTTAGAGTAATAATCTTTAAATGAGATCAGTTTTGATGCACAGTTACTGTATATTATTTTTAAAAAAACTATAACGCAATGTGTCATAAGACTTGAACTATTTTGTTTTTGAAATTGACACTTCTGTGGAAATGTATTTTTACTATCTTGTGAATTTGAAAACGACAAGAAAAAAAAATCTCATTTTTTTAGCTTATGTCTCTTAATAACTATTTTTTGATGTTTCAGAAACTGGACAAAATGCCGGTGGTATGCTGCCGTTTTTTAAAATATCTTTTTGGATGATAATATAATACTTGAATTAATAATGAATTTATATAATGTATTAATTAAGTAGAATATTTAATAGCGACATTTGTAACTGAATTATGTGTATAATCGGCTTATAGGGGTGCAGATGTCAACAGTGATCACAACCTGTGCATAGGGAAAATAAAACTAAAATTGAAAAGTCAACACAAGAAATCAGTAAACAGAAAGACAAACATCCACAGCCTACAAGAAGAAAATACTAACATTAATTTCAACCAGGCACTTGCCAATCATTCCAAAACACCCAGTGAAGTTGAGGAGATAGGTATAGATGAGTTATGGAATTCTTACAGCACAGCCATAATCACAGCAGCAAAAGTAAGCGCTGGATTGGAAAAACCAAATAGAAAAGCATGGATATCAGATAAAACATGGAAGTATATACATGAAAGACGAGCAGTCAAATTAAACATGTTGAATGCAAAAGCAGATCATGAAAGAGATTCGGCAAAAGCAAAATACAAAGACATAGACAAGAAAGTAAAAAGTTCAGCTAGAAGGGATAAAAGAGAATACATAGACAATATGGCGAAAGAGGCAGAAAAAGCAGCAAAAACAGGAGACAGCAAAACTTTATATAACATACAAAAGAGGCTAACAGGTACTATTACATCTAAAGAAAGACCAATCCTTAGCAAAACTGGAACACTATTAACATCAAATAAAGACCAAAAGCAAAGATGGGCTGAACACTTCCAAGAAATACTCAATCGACCACACCCAAATGAATTGTTAAACTTTGAAACTGACTTCCAGCCCCACAACTAAATGTCAATCTAGATGAAATTAAATTGCATGAAATTGAAACAGCAGTGAATTTAATGGCTAACCACAAAGCTGCAGGTGAAGATGAAATAACAGCCGAGATGCTAAAAGCTATCAATAGTGACAACATGAGACAACTACAGAGAATGTTTAACAAGATTTGGAAAGAAGAAAAGGTCCCTTCTAATTGGAAGAAGGGAATCATTGTTAAAATACCAAAAAAGGGCAACCTTAGTGACTGTAACAACTGGAGAGGAGTAACCTTAATATCAGTTGTGTCAAAAGTATTTTGCAAGGTCATTTTGAATAGACTCAAAGATATAGTGGATACTGTAATGAGAGAAGAACAAGCAGGATTTCGAAAAGGGAGAAGCTGTCTCGACCAGATCTTTACTCTCAGAATAATACTTGAAGAACATATTGAAAAGCAGAAACCATTAATACTGAATTTCATAGATTTTAAGAAGGCATTTGATAGCATACACAGAGATTCATTATGGAGAATTTTATGTCTATATGGAATACCATCTGAAATTGTCAACATCATTAAGGACTTATACAATGGATACGGTTGTGCAGTAAAGACAGAAGAAGGGATGAGTGAATGGTTCCAGATTGAAACAGGCGTGAAACAAGGATGTATACTGTCTCTTTTACTTTTTGGGATTACAATAGACTTCATAATGACAAAATGCTGCACAGGTAACACAGGTATTGACTGGGTACATGGGACCCAACTAGAAGATCTTGATTTTGCTGATGACATAACTCTTATCAGTAATAATGTGAATTCCATGCAAGAAAAAACAGATAGCCTATCTTCACTGGCTAGCAAAATAGGACTCGAAATTAACAAGGACAAAACAAAAATAATGAAAATTCCCATCAATCAAAATGGAAAAATACACATAGAAGGGACAGATATTGAAGAAGTCAATCAATTTGCATACCTTGGCAGCTACATAGACCAGGATGGTGACACTAGAAAGGAAGTTAGGATCAGAATTGCAAAAGCAGCATCAATCTTCAACAATCTTGAGAACATATGGAATTCAAAAGTTATAAGCACAAAAACCAAGTTAAGACTATTCAATTCAAATGTAATATCCACCCTCATTTATGCATGCGAAAGCTGGAAAACAACTAAAGAAATAGAAAAGAAATTAGACTCTTTTGAAAACAAATGCCTAAGAAAAATACTCGGCATCAAGTGGAATGAATTCAAGAACAATGCAGAGATAAGACAGATGACTGAACAACAACCAGTCTCACGGGTGATCAGGAAAAGGAGATGAGAAACACGTGATGAGAAGAAATGATCAGAGAATCCCAAAACAAGCTATCAAGTGGAACACAACAGGCCGAAGAAAAAGGGGCAGACCGCGTGAAACTCTGAAGAGGACATTATTAAGAGAGGCCAAGTTAACAGGCATAAAATCCTTTGTTGAGGTTGAAAGACTCGCCGAAGACAGGAAAAATTGGCGAACTACTTTGCGAGCCCTATGTGACGTCTAACGGCACGGGAAGGGTATAAGATATAAGATAAGATATGTGTATAATCATATAGATACTGAAATGGACCAGAAAAATTGATGTATCTGGTAAATGGTAATCGCAGTATAGAGATGTAGACAAACTTTATAGTTGTATGTATGAAGAGAGGAGTGAAACGTAATATTATATTATATGTTTCAAAATTAAACTCGTGTCTTACAATTTCTTTCCTGATACCGTGAGAAAGAGATATTTCTTAAGATTTAGTATTTTTTAAGATAATTATTAATCATGTGTTTTTTTCTGTCGTTTCATTTCCAATATACCTTAAAGTCATTCATTCATTCATTTGCATTTCCCTTGCGGAGCCTTGTTTGCCTCCCAAACAGCACTCCTGTAGGCCTCTCTGTTGTGAGCAAGATGGCCTGCTGTTGCTGCATCCATTTGCAGATCGTCAACGATGTCTTGCAGCCATCTTCGTTTTGGTCTTCCTCTTTTTCTTTTTTCCATTATGTATCCTTCCAAGACGGTCTTCTCTAAATTATCATGACGTTTAATGAGTCCAAAATATTTAAGTTTTCTCTCTGTAATCCTCTTTATTAGCCAGCCTTCTTCAATATTAAGTTCTTGTAAAAAAAAAGGTAAAGGTGACCCTGTCATGCCTTGGAGGCACATAGGGATATGGTGTTAGTGCCCATATTTTCCTTGACCTGTCAGCACACTAGAGGGTGATATGGTCAGTATCACGCCCGGCTGCCTTTCCTTCCCCAACTCCAGAAGAAGTCGGGTACCCATTTCTACAGTTGGGTGACTGGGGTGCCGTCGGCCGGATTCGAACCCCTGATCTTCGCCATGAGAGACCAGTGAAGCTCTTGTAGTACAGATATATTTGGTTTTTTTTTGCGTGTCCACTATATTTAGAGAACTCCTCTGTAGCATTTACATTCAAAGGCATTTATGTGTTTCTCAGCTGTTTTGTTAAGTGTCCAGTTCTCACAGGCATATGTTGCGATGGGAAGGATGCATGCCCTTAAAAATCGTATTTTTTGTAGTTATGTCTGCTCCTCTCCACAGATTCTTTAGTTGTTTTACTTTCTGAAGAGCGGTAGATGTCCTCCTTTTAATTTCCCTCATTGTATCTCCATTATTAGTTAGTAGTGATCCAAGATATTCAAAACTCTCCACTTCTTCCAGTTTTTCCTCATTGGTACATATTTCAGCTGCCTTGTTTGTACCTTAAATTACTTAAGGAATATTTGGATGTTTCGCTTCATATAACGGGAAATATAATGTGTCCATACTATCCTCTCCCCAGCGCTTGTATGAAATGAATCTACCTCTATTTCTCCTTTGTTAGGAAGAACACTATTTTTGTTTTAAGCAATTATAAATTAAGCCTGTTTATTGCATGAAAAAATAACATTTGACTAGCTATTTCCTTTCCATTTATTCCAACGTTTACTATGTCATTCTGGACAATATAGCACAACGTATGTTCTGTATTGTCCATTTTCATTCATTAAAAATAACAATTTACATCTTACATGAAATTAGTCGTGATATGAGTCAACAAAAACTTTCACACACATTTATTCATGTGTCTTCCCTCAGTGCTGTTAAACATTTTTTTCATCTAATGGCACAATAATTAAACTGTGTTTGTTTATGTATCAATATACAGTCTGTCTTCTGCGATTCCGACATATTAAAACATCATCTGTGTGAAATCTTGTTTCTCTGCTGTTGTTGTTTTTTGTGTTTTTGTGTTTTTGTAATTTTATTCCTCAGATAGATACTCGCTGTCCGTTATTTTCAAAATTGCGCACAATGTCTAATTTTACTATTTCAAATATATATATATATATATATATATATATATATATATATATATATATATATATATATATATAATATATATATATATATATACACTGCTGCAGATAAAGCTCGCCTCCATTCCTCTCTATTCTTACTCTTCTCTCTCCAGCTGGTAAGACTGTTTACTTCTTTTGAACCCTTTTCTATGGTGTCTTTCTATCTCTGCCTTGCCCATATATATATATATATATATATATATATATATATATACGGTGATGTATATAAGAAATGGAATAATTATTCTGCTAATAATGACAGCACAGTTGATAAATTATTATTATGCACTGTTTAACATATCTCTATGAAAGATGCAACAGAGAGCAGAAAAAATGTTCAAGTCCAAGAGAAACCTTAAGAAGAGTATATCCATACATTTGTTTCTCTAAGACATAGATCTATGTCTTTCTCTTTCTCTGTCCTATATCTCTCTCTTTTCCTTTTCTCCCTACTCTCTCTCTCTCTCTCTCTCTCTCTCTCATATTTCTTTCTTTCCTTTTTTATCTATCTTTCTACATTTTTCTTTATTGTCTTTTTCACTTTTTCTATATCGTTATCTATCTCTTTCTCTATATCCTTCTGATTACTTTCTCTCTCTTTTTCTGTCTCCCTCTCCCCCACTTTCTGTCTCTTTCTCTCTCTCTGTCTGTCTGTCTGTCTCTCTCTCTCACTCTCTCTGTCAATATTTTGCTATTTCACTGTTTTAGTCTGTTTTATTATTTCGTTAACATAAAAGGAATGTGATCTGCACATTCAGATATAAAATAAATTATTATAGGTTTGAAAAGTGTGATGTTTGAAAAGTGTTTCTGTAGTTATAATCTTTATATAAAGGCAATTTTGACGCACAATTACTGTATATTGTTTAAAAATCACGAACCTAATGTGTCCTAATTCTTGAACTAATTTCTTGTGGAAATTGACAGTTCTGTGCAAATGTATTTCATATTTTCTTGTCAGTTCCAAATTACAAGAAAAGAATTCTCATTTTTATTGGTTATTTCTCTTTCATTATTCGCTATTTTTTATGTTTCAGGTAATGGCACAAATTCCGGTGGTATGCTAGTGGTTTTTTTTTCAATATCTCATGAAAGATAATATAATATTTGAATTAACGATGAATTTGAATGATGTCTTAAATAAACAGATAATGTAATAGCTACGTTTGTAGGTAAATTACATGTATAGTTTATATAAACAGTAAATTGGACCAGAATAACTGATGTGTCTGATAAGTATTACTCGCAGTATAGACGTAGATAGAAACTTTATATTTCTTAAATTATGTTATTTGTTTCACAACTAAACTGGTGAATTAGAACTTCTCTCCTGACAGACTGGGGTGGAATACAGAGACATTTCTAAAGATTTAGTATTTCTTGAAATAATTATTAGCCATGTGTTGTTTTGTCTTTTTTCATTTCTGATATACCTTTCAGTACTGAAGGAACACATCTC
This sequence comes from Achatina immaculata, assembly GCA_009760885.1. NCBI lineage: Eukaryota > Metazoa > Mollusca > Gastropoda > Stylommatophora > Achatinidae > Lissachatina > Lissachatina immaculata. Next base: position 12,983,780 of record CM019701.1, on the reverse strand, counting down.
GATGTTTTACTTCATATAACGGGAACTATAAAGTTTCTATACTATCCTCTTGCATGAACTGAATATTCTTCCATTTCTGTTTTTTTTTAGCAAGAATAATATTTATTTTTAAGTAATTATAAATTACGCCTGTTTATTCTATGAAAAAACATAACATTTGACAAATTCGTTCTTTCCATTTATTCTAACGATTGCTATGTCATGATGGACTATATAGCACACCGTATGTACTGTATTGTGCATTTTAAGTCATTAAAAATAACAAATTACATCTTACATGAATATAATTGTGATATGAGGTCACAAAAGAATTTCACACGCATTTATTAATTTTCCTTCAGATAAGGAAGAGGATCAAGAGATCATATACTCAATACAAGAATAATAATGGAGAAATGCAGATAGTTTAATGCGAATCTATATTTATCCTTTATAGACTACTCACAGGCATTTGACTTCATAAACTTTGGGAAATATAGTAAAAATGTGATTTCCAAAACATTTGATACAATTAACATCACTGCTGTATCTAGACCAACAAGCAGCAGTAAGAATAAATGGTGAAACAACAACTTGGTTTGACATAAAAGAAGGGGTGCATACCTTACTTATTTAACTTGTATACTGAAAATATAATGAGGAATGTTAGAGAAGATGTAGTCAAAAGAATACTACAATACCATAACAATTGGAGGTTATGAAATATTAGAGATTAGATATGCTGATGACACAGTATTACTGTCCACAACACAAAAAGGAATGGAAAAACTAAATATATCAGTCTGTAAGAACAGCAAAGAGCAAAATCTCGATCGTAATGCTAAGAAAACTAAATTGATGACAAATAACAAAACAAACAAATCAGCTGAAATATGTATCAATGAGGAAAAACTGGAAGAAGTGGAGAGTTTATAATACCTTGGATCACTACTAACTAATAAAGTAGATACTATGAGAGTATTTAAAAGGAGGACATCTATCGCTCTTTAGAAAGTAAAACAAATAAAGAATCTGTGGAGAGGAACAGACAGAACTACAAAAATATGATTTTTAAGGGCATGCACCTTTCTCATCGCAACATATGCCTGTGAGACCTGGACACTTAACAAAACAGCTGAGAAACAGATAAATGCCTTTGAATGTAAATTCTACAGAAGAGTTCTTCAAATATCATGGACACAAAAAAAGAACAATTATATCTATACTACAAGAACTTAATATTGAAGAAAGCTAGCTAGTAAAGAGGATTAAAGAGAGAAAAGTTAAATATTCTGGACGCATTATACATCATGATGATCTAGAAAAGAACGTCTTGGAAGGATACATAATGGGAAAAAGAAAGAGAGGAAGACCAAGGCGAAATTGGCTGCAAGACATCGTTGATGATCTGCACATGGATGCATCAGCAGCAGGCCATCTTGCTCACAACCGAGAGGCCTACAGGAGTGCTGTTAGGAAGGCAAAGTTCCGTAACTGACATGCAAATGAATGAATGATTATTAATTTTATTTCCATTAGTTGTATAAAGCATTTTTTTCGTCTCATGGAACAGAAATTATTATATGTATATAGTTTGTCTGGACCGTTTCCTATCCATTTCTAGCATATTAAAATTTAAATGGTGTGACATCTTGTTTATCAATTGTATATTTCTGTTTTTGCCGTTTTATTTCTTAAATAGATTCTCGTTGCATGTTATTTTCCAAATCAGCCTTCATGTATAATTTAACGTATTGAAATATATATATATATATATATGTGTGTGTGTGTGTGTGTGTAAGGTATGGAATAAGTGCTCTAGTAATAGTGACAGTGCAGTTCAAAGATTATTATTACGCGCTTTATATTGTATCTGTAAGAATATTGTACTGGGTAACAGAAAAATGTTCCAGTCCATGAGAAACCTTGAAAAGATTATGTCCGGATATTCGTTTATCTTTCCCCAGCCTCTCTCTCTCTCTCTCTCTCTCTCTCTTCATTTTCTCACTACACTCTCTCTCGTTCTTTCTTTTTATCTATTTTATCTCTGTTTCTATATCTTTATCTATTTTCTTTCTCAATTTTTATATCCTTATCTATCTCCTTCTCTGTATGCCTCTTTTCTCCTTTCTCTCTCTATCTTTCTCTGTCTCTCTTTCTCTCTCTCTCTCTCTCTCTCTCTCTCTCTCTCTCTCTGAGTATTTGATATTTGTTTGTTCTAGTTTATTTTATTATATCGCTAATACAAAAGCTAATAAATTGTTATTGATATATATTTGGATATAAAATAAATTATCATGGCGTGAAAAGTTAAGATTTTTAATAAGTTTTTTTCTGGTAATAATCTTTGAAGGAGAGAAGTTTTGATGCGCTGTTACTGTATACTATATTTAAAAAGACGAACGTACTGTGTCCTTATTCTTGAATTTGTGTGTTTTTAAAATTGACACTTCTTTACAAATGTGTTTCGTACTATCTTGTGAACTTAGAACTACAAGAAAAAAAAACATTTCTCTTTTTTAATGTTATGTCTCTTTCATTAAGAAATATTTTTTAATGTTTCAGAAAGTGGACAAAATGCTGCTGGTATGCTGCTGGTTTTTCAATATCTTATGATATAATACGTGAATTAACAGTGAATTTAAATAATGTATTAATTAAGTAGAATAATTAATAGCAACACCTTTACACTTAATTACATGTATAATTCATATAGATACTAATGTAGACCATACTAAATCATGTGACTGGAAAATGTTATTCGCAGTATAGACATGTAGACAAACTTTATATTTCATGAATGAAGAGAGAATTGAAATTTAATATTATGTAATTTGTTTCAAAGTTAAAATCTTCTCTTACAATTTCTTTCCTTAATGCGTGAGGTAGAATAAAGAGACATTTCTTACGATTTAGTAGTTTTAAAGATAACTATTGATCATACCGTTTTTGTCTCGTTTCATTTGCGATATACCTTTCAGTACTGAAGGAACACATTTGAATTTTTTTGTTTCGTATAAGGGGAAATATAAAGTTTTTCTACTATCCTCTATCTACCTCTTGTATGAACTGAGTCAGCCACTGTTTATTTTTTTTTGTTTTGGCAAGAATAATATTTAATGTTTAAGTAATTATAAATGAAGCATGTTTATGGTATAAAAAATAACATTTGACTAGTTCTATCCTTTCCATTTATTCCAACGTTTACTATGTCATTGTGGACAATATAGCACAACGTATGTACTGTATTGTGCATTTTAATACATTAAAAACAACAAATTACACCTTACATGAATGTAATCGTGATATCAGTCAATACAAAATGTCACATTCATTTATTAATATGTTTTAACACAGTTCCTTAAAACAGTTTTTCAAGTAATAGCACAAGAATTCTCTCTCTCTCTCTCTGAACCTTAAGTGCCCAGGGCACATGGGGCTTCTGCAAGGGTTTTCCACAAATGCCTGTCCTTCGCCTTTTTTTCTGCTCTTGCCCAGGTGAACCCTCTATTGCTCAACATCCTTTCTGTTGTTCTTCTCCATGTCTCTTTTGGTCTATCCTTACTTCTGCTCCCCTGTGGTGTCCATCTTAGTGCTATTTTTGGTAGTGAGTTGTCAGTCATTCGGAGCACATGTCCCAACCATAGCACAAGAATTACTATATATTTATGAACGTATATATATATATATATATAGTTTGTCGCGGCCGATTCTGACATATTAAAATTTCATCGCTCTGAAATATTGTTTTTCTGCCGTAGTTTTTTCTCTTGTGTTTGTGTATTTTAAATTCTAAAATAGATTCCAGTTGTCCATTATTTTCAAAATTACTCACATTGTATAATTTTTTTATTGATATATGTATATATTCTTCAGCTTTCCGAGCTGTTAAGGCTCACTGCTGCAGATAAAGTTCACCTCCTTTTTTTTCTATTCTTCTCTTTCCAGCTGGTAAGACGATATACTCCTTTTTTATCTTTTTCTATGTTGTCTTTCCATCTCTGTCTTTTCCGAGACATATATATATATATATATATATATATATATATAAGAAATTGAATAATTATTCAGATAATAGTGACAGCACAACTGATAAATTATTATTATGAACTGTTTAACATATCTCTGAAAAATGGATTAGAGAACAGAAAAAAATGTTCAAGTCCCAGAAGTCCATAAGAAGATCCGTATATTTGTTTCTCTAAGACATAGATCTATCTCTTTCTCTTTCTCTGTCCCATATCTCTCTCTTTTTGTTTTGCTTTTCTCCCTACTCTCTCTCTCTCTCTCTCTCTCTCTCTCTCTCTCTGTCATCCATCCTTTCTTTCTTTTCAGTTATATCTCTCTTTCTCTATTTGTCTCTATTTTCTTTCTCAATTTTTCTATATTCGTTATCTCCTCAAAATCCCTCGGAATCCTTACTCTCTCTTTCTTCCTCTTCTCCCCCTCCTCTCTCTTTCTTCCTCTCCCCCGCTCTCTCTCACTTTCTCCGTCTCCCCTCTTTTTTTTAAGACGACGAAAACAACAGGCCGTGACCTGGTGGTACTGCAGACCGGGTCCACCCGTAACGAGATGTGGACCATACCCCCGGCATTCAATGTGCAGGGCAGGCCTCAAGTATCTCTTTTGTTCCAAAATAACAAAGTGTACATTCTACAGCACCATAAGAAATAACATCTTATTGGCAGAAATGCAGATGAAGCCACTGACAACAATCATTGAGGAAAGACGCTGGCGATGGTTGGGACATGTGCTTCGAATGACTGACAACTCGCTACCAAAAGTAGCACTAAGATGGACACCACATGGGAATAGAAGTAAGGGTAGACCAAAAGAGACATGGAGAAGAACAACAGAAAGGATGTTGAGCAATAGAGGGCTCACCTGGGCAAGAGCAGAAAAAAAGACGAAGGACAGGCATTTGTGGAAAACCCTTTCGGAAGCCCCATGTGCCCTGGGCACTTAAGGTTCAGAGAGAGAGATTCTACAGAGCGCAGAACTACACTTGACCTTCCCCTCCTTTCTCTCTCTCTCTGTCTTTTTGCTATTTCACTCTTTAGTTTGTTTTATTATATCGTTAACATAAAAGTAATGTGAAAGTTTGTGATATACATATTTAGATATAAAATAAATCACCATAGCTTGAAGAATATAATAGTATTTATAATTATATTTATATTTATAGGCACTACTATAATAGTATTGGTGCCAACTAAAATGGTTTTCTTCTCTCTGAGCGATATTATATATATAATGGCTGTACCTATCTGAATCCGTATTCTATTGGGCTAATCTTCTTGTGGAGTACAGTTTCATCTTAGAAATTTCTTCTTGTTGTTGGTGTTATAGAACCACCTAATTTTCTATGTTACACACTGAGAAAATCCAACAAGGCTTCCAACTCCACAGAATAATACTTATACAACATCTTAATTGAACTTGGCAGTCTTGCAACATAACAGAACTTGTCAAACAATGAGAATCCCAACAAAGCCAATGGTGTAGTTTATATATCTTCAGACAACACAAGTTTATTGATGGATAAAATGAGGGGTGAAACTCATGAGGATGGAAACGTAGCCATCTGGCTGAACAGAAATTACAATGACAATGCCCGGTGTGAGCAAACTCTACGCCATATGGGCGAAAACCTTACAATTGTCCTTATATAAACTAAACCATACTTACAACGTTCCACCACAAACCTCAGCCATCACAAGAAAACCTAATTCTTCCATCTCAACTACCTAAAACTTGCCACTAACAAAAGAGCCTCTTCCTAAACTGAGACTCCATCTACATCAAACTAGTAAGGTTCTTCCTACAACAAAACAAGTAAGGTTCTTCCTACAACAAAACAAGTAAGGTTCTTCCTACAACAAAACAAGTAAGGTTCTTCCTACAACAAAACAAGTAAGGTTCTTCCTACAACAAAACAAGTAAGGTTCTTCCTACAACAAAACAAGTAAGGTTCTTCCTACAAAAAAAGTAAGGTTCTTCCTACAACAAAACAAGTAAGGTTCTTCCTACAACAAAACAAGTAAGGTTCTTCCTACAAAAAAAGTAAGGTTCTTCCTACAACAAAACAAGTAAGGTTCTTCCTACACACAAACAAGTAAGGTTCTTCCTACACACAAACAAGTAAGGTTCTTCCTACACACAAACAAGTAAGGTTCTTCCTACACACAAACAAGTAAGGCCCCCTTTTGACTAATCGTGAGTGGTATTTATACTATCCCTACCCACTCAGTTTTCTCCATGCTGCACGCTTATCTCAAGACCTCCGCTCAATTGTCTCAACCAACCTACCTTTCAGACAAGGGTACTCACTCTATTAATTATTTCCTGAGTACCAATCCTGCTTATAACACCTATCCAACAGCAATACTGCTATACGAAGTGAGATGTTTAAAAGGCTTTCTTTGTAATGACCTTTAAATAAATGATAATACTGACGCATAATTACTGTATATTATTTAAAAATAATGAACGTAATGTGTCCTAATTCTGCACTAATTTGTTTGAAATCTACAAGAAAAAAAAATTCTCATTTTTATTGGTTATGTCCCTTTAGTTATTGACTATTTCTTTTACGTTTCAGCTAATGGCACAAATGCGGGCGGTATGCTTCTCTTACATTTGTTAATGATGATAGAACTGAAATTTAAAATTATGTTATTTGTTCTACAATTAAACTGATGAATTACAACTTCTTTCGTGACAACCTGAAGTGGAAGACAGAGATATTTCTTAAGATGTAATATTTCTTGAAATAATTATTAGCCATGTGTTGTTTTGTTTCATTTCATTTCTGATATACCTTTCACTAGTGAAGGAACACATCTGGATGTTTTACTTCATATGATGGGAACTATAAAGTTTCTATACTATCCTCTCTCCAGCTCATTCATGAACTGAATCTAGCTCTATTTCCGTTTTGTTAGCAAGAATAATATTTATTTTTTAAGTAATTATAAATTACGCATGCTTATTGTATGAAAAATAATATCTGATTAGTTATTTGATTTCCAATTATTCCACTATTTGCTATGTCATGTCGGACACTATATAGCACAAGGTATGTACTGTATTGTGCACTGTAATTCGTTAAAAATAACAAATGATATCTTGCGTGAATCTAATTGTGATATGAGTTCAGAAAAGATTTCCACACACATTTCTTAATTTTATTTCCATCAGTTCTATAAAACATTTTTTTTCATCTAATGATACAAGAATTATTATATGTTTGTCTGGACGGCTTCTTAACCATTTCAGGCTTATTAAAATTTAATCGGTGTGAAATCTTGTTTTTCTGCCGTTGTGTTTGTGTTTTTGCTATTGTATTTCTTAAATAGATTCTCGTTGTCTATTATTTTAAAAATTAGCTTCATCTATAATTTAATTAATTGAAATATATATATATATATGCATAAGGTATGGAATAAGTGTTCTAGTAGTAGTGACAGTGCAGTTCAAAGATTATTATTATGCGTTGTATACTGTATCTGTAAGAATATTGTAGTAGGTGGCAGAAAAATATTCCAGTCCATGAGAAACCTTGAAAACATTATGTCAGGATATTCTATTTCTTTCTCTTCACCCACCCCCTCTCATTTTCTCCCTACTCTCTCTCTCTCTCTCTCTCTCTCTCTCTCATCCTTTCTTTTTTCCATTTTTTCTCTCTTTCTCTGTTTTTGTCTATTGTCTTTCTCAATTTTTCAATATCGCTATCTTTCTCCTTCTCTGTATCCCTCTTGTTTCCTTTCTGTCTCTATCTCTCTCTTTCCTGCTCTCTCTCTCTCTCTCTCTCTCTCTCTCTCTGTCTGTTTCTTTTTGCTATTTTACTCTTTTAGTTTCTTTTATTATTTCGCTAATATGTACGTAATCTGATAGTTTGTGCTATATATATTTAGATATAAAATAAATTATTACAGCGTGGAAAATTAAGATTTTTAATAAGTTTTTTTTCTATTAAGCTTTGAAGGAAAGCAGTTTTGATGCACAGATTTTGTACACTATTTAAAAAATATGAACACATTGTGTCCTTATTCTTGAACTATTATGTTCTGGAAATTGACACTTTTGTGTAGATATATTTCGTACTATCTTGTGAATTTGAAAACTACAAGAAAAAAATTCTCATTTTTGAGGGTTATGTCTCTTTCATTAATAACTTCTTTTTTGATTTTTCAGAAAGTGGACAAAATGCTGGTGGTACGCTGCTGTTTTTTTTCAACATATTATGAAAGATAATATAATACTTGAATTAATAATAAATTGTAATAATGTATTAATTAAGTAGAATATTTTAATAGCGACATTTGTAACTGAATTATATGTATAAGGCATATAGATACTGAACTGGACCAGAGTAAACGATGTTACAGGTAAATGTTACTCGCAGTATAAATATGTATAGCTGAAATATATATCAATGAGAAACAATTGGAAGAAGTGGAGAGTTTTGAATATCTTGGATCACTACTAACTAATAATGCTAAACAGACACCGAGAAGTAAATTTTCTAGCAAAAATATTGTGTGGGTGTCTATTATTTTTAAAATTATCTCTCATGTCTAACTTAATTAATTGAAATATATGCTGTATATATATATATATATATATATATATATATATATATATATATATATATATATATAATATTTTATACAGAAAAAGAATGGAAAACGTATTCTAGTAATGGTGGCAGTATAGTTAAAAAATTATTACGCACTTTTTAATCACATCTGTAAGAAAACTGCAGCAGAGAGCAGAAGAAATGTTCCGGTCCAAGTGAAACCTTATGAAGAGTGCGTCTGAACATTCTTTTCTCTAAAACATAGATCTATCTCTTTCTCTCTCTCTCTGTCCCTCTCTCTCTCTCTCTCTCCCTTTTCTTCCTACTGTCCGTCTCTCATCTTTCCTTTTTTATCCGTTTTATTTCTCTTTCTGTTCTTTTATCAATTTTCTTTCTCAGTTTTCTGCATCATTATCTATTTCCTTCTCTATATCCCTCTGCTTCCTGTCTGTCTGTCTCTCCTCCCCACAAACACTCTCCCTCCCTCCCCACACACACTCTCTCTCTATCTGTTTGCTCCTTCATTGTTGTTATTATTTGACTAACACAGAAGTAATGTGAAAGTTTTTGACATAGATATGAAATAAATTATCAAAGCGCTGAAAATTGAGATTTTTAATACGTATTTTTTTCTAGTAATAATCTTTAAACGAAGGGTGTTTTGATGCACACTTACTGTATATTATATATTAAAACTTACGAATGTAATGTGTCCTAATTCTTGAACTATTTTGTTTGGGAAATTGACACTTCTTTGCCAATATATTTCGTGCGTTCTTGTCACTTTGAACTCTACAATAGAATTCTCATTTTTATTGGTTATGTCCCTTCCACTATTGACTATTTATTGTTTCAGAAAATGGCCCAAATGCCGGTGGTATGCTACTGTTTTTCAATGTCTTATGAAAGATAATATAATAAGCGAATTAATAATACATTTGTATATTGTCTTGATTAAGTAGATAATTTAATAGCAACGTGTGTAAGTGAATTACATGTTTAACTGATGTAGGTACTGAATTGGAGCAGAAAAACCGATGTGTCTGGTAAATTGTACTGGCAATATAAACATTTACACAAACTTTATATTTAGTGAATGATAAGAGAATGGAACTTTAAAATAATGTTATTTGTTTTGGAACTGAACTGGTGTCTTAAGAATTTCTTTCCTGATAGCCTGAGTTGGAAGAAAGAGACATTTCATATGACTTAGTATTTCTTGAAATAATTTTTAGTTATATGTTGTCTTTTCATTTCTGATATACCTTTCAGTAGTGAATGAACACATATGGACGTTTTACTTCATATAACGAGAAACATAAACTTTCTGTACTATCCTCTCTCCAGCTCTTGTATGAACTGAATCTCCCTCTAGTTTCCAACACTCTTAGAAACACAATAATAGTTAGGTTTAGATAATTTTCAATGAATAAGCATGCAGTGTTTATTGTATGAAAAAAATAACGTTAGACTAGTTATTTCCTTTCCGTTTATTCCAACGTTTTTCTATGTCCCTACGGACAATACAGCACAAGGAATGGTTTTTCCTATGGGTATCTTTGCCTCTGGTCGCCATACTTAAGTTTGCACTTTTCAGCACGATAAAGTAACAGAACACAGCATAGCTAGACCACGATAAAGTAACAGAACACAGCATAGCTAGACCACGATAAAGTAACAGAACACAGCATAGCTAGACCACGATAAAGTAATAGAACACAGCATAGCTAGACCACGATAAAGTAACAGAACACAGCATAGCTAGACCACGATAACAGAACACAGCATAGCTAGACCACAATAAAGTAACAGAACACAGCATAGCTAGACCACGATAAAGTAACAGAACACAGCATAGCTAGACCACGATAAAGTAACAGAACACAGCATAGCTAGACCACAGTAAAGTAACAGAACACAGCAGAGTTAGACCCCGATAAATAAAGCGCCACCAGGCATGATTAACAAACAAAAAAAAGACAACAAAAAAAAAACGACACTCCCCACCATACGTCCAAACTCGACCCGTACCTCAAGGTTCAACCACACAACATCACTTTCTTTTACATTACCATAAAAGCCCTGCTGTTGCCACATTTTCTGTGGTATTACCGTACCATGCCTTGACATATTACCATAGACAGGCGGGCTGACATGCGGAGAACTCTTCCCATGAACCCTGTTTGGCAAGTACGGCTGCTGTAAATATGCTAATCTTGTGTTTAGGTGTCCAGTATATAATCTCCCAGTGTAATTGCGGCTGTGGCTAAGTCAACATCCCATGTCGATAACGGGTATCTTCTACAGCTATTCACCTCGATTATGTTCGTAAGTATTCAGGAACATTCCTGTATCGTATCCTGACACATTATCCCTTAAAACGTGGTTCACGAGACAAGCACTCTTCATAAGACACTTAATTTAACACTTTGAAAGTGTCCCTACATCTTTGTTTTCCGCCAATTAACACTTTCTCCATATTCCCATGGATTTCTTTCTTTGTGCATTTGTCTTCCTACTGTTGTTTCCCGGAAAGTGTAGAAGAACCTTTGGGACATCCCGCTTATCAGAAATCTAGGGGACTGAGAGGAACTTTTGGGATGTCCCGCTTATCACAAATTTAGGGGACTGAGAGGAACTTTTGGGATGTCCCGCTTATTAGAAATCTACGGGACTGAGAGGAACTTTTGGACATCCCCCTTATCAGAAATCTAGGGAACTGAGAGGAACTTTTGGGATGTCCCGCTTATCAGAAGTCTAGGGGACTGAGAGGAACTTTTGGGATGTCACGCTTATCATAAATTTAGGGGACTGAGAGGAACTTTTGGGATGTCCCGCTTATCAGAAATCTACGGGACTGAGAGGAACTTTTGGACATCCCGCTTATCAGAAATCTAGGGGACTGAGAGGAACTTTTGGTATGTCCCGCTTATCAGAAATCTACGGGACTGAGAGGAACTTTTGGACATCCCGCTTATCAGAAATCTACGGGACTGAGAGGAACTTTTGGGATGTCCCGCTTATCAGAAATCTACGGGACTGAGAGGAACTTTTGGACATCCCGCTTATCAGAAATCTACGGGACGGAGTGGTTAAACGTTCATCTCGAGCGTTGGAGCTTGAGGGTTAGAATCCCACAAGAAGTAAGAGGGATTTTCTCTCATGAATCCTCTAGCAATAAAATTTCATTGGTCTCCACTTATTGAGATGGAACGTCCGTGTCCATTATCGAACATGTTAAAAATCAATCTACAGTTTTAAATCGCAAAAAAAAGAATAGTCAGACAGCAGGTGGCTGAGCAAAATTCTAGGAAATCTATCACAGAAAATAGTAGATAGGCAGCAGGTGACTGAGCAAAATTCTAGGAAATATATCACAGAAAAGAATAGTCAGAAGGCAGGTGGTTGAGCAAAATTCTAGGAAATCTATCACAGAAAATAGTAGATAGACAGCAGGTGGTTGAGCAAAATTCTAGGAAATATATCACAGAAAATAGTAGATAGACAGCAGGTGGTTGAGCAAAATTCTAGGAAATCTATCACAGAAAAGAGTAGTCAGAAGGCAGGTGGCTCAGTAAAATTCTAGGAAGTCTACCGTAGAAACAGATGCACGCGCCTGGGATCTCTAGGTTGCCCGCTAAGCTCGTTTTGAGGTGGTTAATGGAGGGGACACTAAAGAATAATGGAAATGTCCTAACTACAAGAAAACCCTTTTACGAACAGCGAATTAGTAAATCTGTAATCAAATAATGGCTTCCCGGAACTCTAAACATTCCTCCCATATGTGCTCTGCCTTCCTTTCCAACACCCACTATCTACTCTTCTGATGGAGCCAATCACACACACTGGTACGAACAAAGTATATCTGAAGATTGTCCTTAAAATCTGTCATTCGCCAGGTGTAATACTTGTTATGAAACCTCTAAATACAACCAAGGGTAACCTCATTTTATATGAACTACGCCTGCAACGGACAGAATAAAACAAAAGAGAATAACGTTGGAAATACTTTATCACTTGGTTTATATTACGGTGTCTTTGATTTGGTTCAAGCAGTGACATAACTGAAAGTGTTATGATTCTGTTTCAAATATTTATGATCAATAAAATTGCTTATCAGAATTCATTTGATATTTTGACAGTCTCTTAAAAACGTATTACGATATAAAGGCAGTAGATCTGCTTTTTCATATATATCTTGTTTGGAGCAACCGCTTCTTATTCGTTTATAACTAGCTAACTTTTATGTTATCTCCCATCAACAAATGAAAAGTTCCTCAGTAGGGAAATAAGATAATAGTAACTGAAAATCGGTACATCATTACTGATATCTCGTATTTCGGATTTCACTTACACATAATGATTATTTCATTATACACCTGAACAAGTGTGTGAAAAATGATTTTATATCTTACATCTTACATCCTTCCCGTGCCGTTAAACGTCATATAGGGCCCGCATGGTAGTTCACCAAGATGTCTTGTCTTCGGTTAGTTTTTCAATCTCATCAAGGGATCTTATGTCCACTGAACTGGCTTCTCTTAACAATGTCCGCTTTAGAGTTTCACGTGGTCGAACTCTTTTTCTTCGGCCTGTTGTGTTCCACTGATAGCTTGTTTAGGGATTCTCTAATTGTTTCTTCTCATCACATGACCGACATATATCCATCTTCTTTTTATGATCAAACATGATACAGGTTGTTGTTGTTTGCTCATCTGTCTGATCTCTGCGTTGTTCTTGAATTCATTCCACTTTATACCGAGTATTTTCCTTGGGCATTTGTTTTCAAAATAGTCTAATTTCTTGTCTATTTCTTTAGTTGTTTTCCAGCTTTCACATACATAAATGAGGGTGGATATTACATTTGAATTGAATAATCTTTATTTGGTTAATATTTTATATGGCAGCATTATTTATACGATTATCTCCCTTATTTGATTTTCTTATTTGGATGCCGCAGCCCAAAACTCTACACAGCAAGGTATGTTTTCCTTTTGATAATTTGTAGAGTTTTTTTTTTAATAATGAAAAATAATGATTAACTTTCCGTAGTTTTGTTATAAAGAGGGATGTTGTGTTGCAGTGATAAAATAAGTTGTCTAACAACTTATCCCGCTTATCAGAAATCTAGGGGACTGAGAGGAACCTTTAGAACATCCTGCTTATCAGAAATCTAGGGGACTGAGAGGAACCTTTAGAACATCAAGATTATCAGAAATCTAGGGGACTGATAGGAACCTTTAGTACATCCCACTTATCAGAAATACAAGGGACTGAGAGGAACTTCTAGAACATCCGGCTTATCGGAAATCTAGAGGATTGAGAGGAACCTTTAGAACATCCGGCTTATCAGAAATCTAGGGGACTGAGAGGAACCTTTAGAACATCCCGCTTATCAGAATTCTATTGAACTGAGAGGAACCTTAGAACATCCCGCTTATAAGAAATCTAGGGGAATGAGTGGAACCTTTATAACATCCCGCTTATCAGAAATCTAGGGGACTGATAGGAACCTTTAGTACATCCCACTTATCAGAAATACAAGGGAC